>CM034536.1:62476602-62617923 GCA_020002185.1 Paraescarpia echinospica
CCTGCGTGTATGTCCTATCCACCTCCATGTCAAAAAGGTAAAAGTAAGTTCTTATATAGCGCAGTATCCATCCCCCCAGGACTGCTCAAAGTGCTTTAATTACACTTTATTACCTCCACCATCTCGACTTCTCTGGGAAGCATTTAGCCACACTGCAATTAATGCGTGAAGACTATTGGTACACAAATATCCACCACTGTATATAGCCAGGTACTCATTCATACAGCTGAGTGAACTGAAGCAATGTAGAGTAAACGAACTTGTCCAAGGTTCAACACCGCCGCACAGGATTCGAACCCGCGTTGTCTCAGTCGAGGGTCCGGAGCTCTTTTTGCTGCGTTATTGTGCTCCACTAATGTCATCTTCTTTATTTCGTCTTCTATTGGTAGTTGTTTGGTCCATTCCCATAGTGTAGTATTGGGCATCTTGTCTGACCACTTTAGATGTAGGGTTCTGCGCAGACATTTGTTGATGAAAATCTTTTTTAGTATTTTCTGTGTAATTCACCGTGTCTCCGAGACAGAGTAATACTGACTTGAGATTTGAGTTATATATCCTCAGTTTGGTGTTAAGCTTTATTTGTTTTGTCTTCCAAATGTTTCTCAAAATGACCCGTGCGTGCGTGGTGCGTGCGTGTTTGCGTGTATGTATGTGTTTGGTATGTGTGTGTTTGTGTGTGCGTGCGTGCGTGTCTACGTGCATGCGTGCGTGTGATACAGGTAGGAATATGGTGTCTTTCGAATTTATGTCGTTTTAGCTAACGTTGTGTTTTAGTGAAGTAACTGTAGGCGTCATTGCTAGTACAATATATTTTGCCGACGAGATGCGTCACTGTTCTGGGAACAAAGGTGTTATTTATTTCTTAGAGGTGCCCGCTTTATAATTGGAAAAAACCCTGCCCACAATATCTTCCTAAATGCAACTATAATTGAGATGACGCATAGATGATTGTGCATGTGTATGGGTACTCGGTAAGTTAACATTTTCCTCCTAGACGATTTGCATAGCAGACACCAAAAGTATGGATTCATGTTTTAAAACAACGTCAACATACCTATAAGTAGTGTAGACTATATTTAATAATGGACGCCTTTCTAACCGTGTTTACGCAGACGTATAGCTCTAGGCGCAATACTTATGGAGAACACTTGACAGACGGAACTAACGATACGTAGGGCGAAACACACAACTAATCGTTAATTGTATTGACCGCGAATAGGACAATATTGTGACAAATAAAACATGGTCCGAATGGCGTCAACGTTCAGTGATCAACTGAATATATACAGAAGTACGGACGCCAAGACAATTACAAAGACACGGTCCTACCTTCCGAGCCGGTTGTCCGGGATCAGCAGTCAGAATGTTCATCGGGCAGCTGGGTGGCGTCGTAAACGAGACTTTGGAAATTCATCGGTGATGCTCCACCGTGTATCCTTTCAGGCCGGTGATTATATCAATGTTGGGTGGTAGTGGTGAATCCGAGTTCTGGATGCAATTAAGTTTCTCCGCGCTGCAAAGAAGAAAGACGCTGGATAACCCACAGTGATATCGATTGCTGGTGTTGGATGTTCACGACATTCACACCCCAGATACCATAACATTTTCCGTCTTGGGCCAAGGTTGGCAGAGAATGACAGCCTGTATTGCTTGGAATGCCAACATGTTGATAGGCCAGTGCTAGGACAAGCACCGAAACTGCCATTGTTGGACCAACATTGGCCCGATCTTGTTGGCTGCCAACATTGGCCCAATATAGTAACTTACATTAGGCCAATATTGGCCCGAGTTGGAAATGCTATCTGGGAAATCGCCAAGAATGCGAAACGACACGAGACCGCAACAATTAACTCTGCAAAAACTACCCCATCGGCACCGCAAAAAATCTCCTACACTACCCTCCCCCGCCACAGTGACATTCGCTGACACTACCCCCTTCCCCAACCACGCAACAGGCCTGTCAATTGGCTGTTTTGGTGAGCCTCAGGCGCCTCCCCCCGGTATTCATCAAGTTCTGACACTCGAATGCCCCTTCATGTAGGCTATATGAATCAACTAATTTATTTCAATGGTATGAGAATAAAAAATATATTTTTATGGTTTATATGGAAACACCTTTAGTTATAAATTTCGTCGATGCTGTGCGTTCTGCAAGGGATGCGTTTCTAGACGATCACACCTGACCACCCGGCTACTTAGCATAATCTACGTTTTTTAGCGAAGTTGCGGTTAAGCAAATTATGAAAATTATCGATGTCGTTCTTCGTGTATACATAGTCTACAATAAAGTCCGCCTGGTTTTGTAGTGTCCTTGCATTTCAATTTGCATTCGGAGATCGTCCATCTTTTAAATATAAATTTCCAGTGAATCAACATCCCGCATCTATGTCACTTTCCTGAACACCATTATAAACTTGTTTGACACATTATGCAAGTTAAACAATTGGTGCAAAAGACGAAACATTATATCTGCGGGCTCAGAGGCGGGTTAAGATATATTGGGGCCCTGGGGCAAGTTTGAATTGTGAGGCCCCCACCAAAAAACAAGGAGCTCTGGGTCCTGGAATAAACGTTGTTCTAACCTGATTACCCTGGATCTCGGAACCCTGGAAGGATTTTATTCTTACTTGACTGGGGCGCCCCATAAGCTCGGAGTCAAGGAATTTTTTCTCACTTCAGTGACCCCCAGGAGCTCTGGTCCTTGGTTTTTTCATCGGCGCTCCGGGAGCTCCTGGCCGCGGGGCACGGGACCCAGTCAGGGACGGATCCATAGAGAGTAATCTAGGGGAACTTCCAAATGTACCCCCTTGAGGATCGCCATAATACCTCCACTGAACCAAATTCATATTGGATAGGCTGAGCCGGGGCTTCAGCATGACTCCGCTGTCGAGTTATCGCGCTATCGCGATGTCGCCACTCCGCCGTCGCGCTGTCGGATCTTGACATTGGAAGAGCTAGCTTGGGGGGTATTATTGAAGAATTTTGTTGCCAAAGCTTCAAAACCACGCTGTCGGATCATGACATCGGAATACGATAGGGGGATGTTGTTGAACATATATTCACAATTTCGGAAGCTCACCAAAAACCTCCAATTGCACCCCCTTGAGACTAACCTAAGCGGGGCCAAATTCCAAAGTCTACGGGCACATAACGGGGGCACATTACAAAGATGTATGGGGCACCCCACTCTAGCGCAGGCATCGCGAGACCAAAAGAGTAGGGGGCTCGTGCCCCCAGGCCTCCCCTGGATCCGCCTATGTCAATTACGGTAATTCGCAACCGGCGTCCCAAGGCGCGCGAGGATGGACGCTTGTCGTGAATGTGCAACATAGAATTGGCGCATGCTTATACTGGCGCGACATTCACAGGAAGTTGCACACTGCGTAGCTACGGATTGACGTATTAACAATTGGTGATGACGTCACTTTTCCGCACTTGACAACCAGAGGCGTACTAATTCGAAGTAGTTCCGCGGCAGTACATATCATAATAATAAGATAACTTCTATTGCGCCTAAATCATTGGATCAAATCACCTAAATCACCAAGCTCAGAGGCTCATAAAAACAAAAGTATTGATCAATCTCAAAATCCATTAACAGTATTCCAGTTGTCAACAGATGGGTCAAGGCACTAAGGAGCTATAGTGGATAAGCAAGGTTGTAAAGATAAGTTTTTTAAATGAAGACGGTATGTTGTAATATTTTCAACTGATCTAACACTAAGAGGGAGCATATTCCAAAGAGTTGGTGCAGCAGTAGAAAACGCTCTAGATCCAATGTTAGTGTTGACTCTAGGAATAAAAAGTAGGTCAGAACTAGATGATCGAAGCTGGATAGGTTTTCTGACAGGAGTAAACAGAGAATGCAAATAAGATGGTTGCTTACTGGACAACGCCTGATATGTAATGGTGCAGATATTAAATATTATACGATATCGTACAGGAATCCAATGCAAAGACTTCAAAATTGGTACAGAAAAACGAGGAGATTTTGTAACTACAGATGTTTTCTTCGTCTTTGTTTTCTTCTTATTATTAATTATTATTACATCGCTTTATTGTTGTTGCAGTAAACGGCCACGATGACTTCGACTTGTGCCCTATACAAGTTCTACAATGCGTGCGATACGGCAACAGGACCATGCAAGTTGACGAAGGCTGCAAAGCTCTAGGCTTAGACACATTTCGAACATATGGACTCAGCGTTTACCGTCCGCCTCCCTCTAAACGATACGGTTTTAAGAACGGTGTATTTTTTGACGAGTGGTGTTTGTACTTGGACCGCCTTGCTGTTATAACCTACGATGTAATAACAGGTGACCTTAATTTCCACCTTGACAACATTAACGATGCAGATGCGGTGCGCGCTTCAATGGCACATTGGAAGCTCACGGATTGGTACAACACGTGGAGGGACCCACACACAAGATGGGCCATACCTTGTAAGTTGTCATCACCCGGGACATTAGTACCTTGTTGATCGGGATGCCAACAGTCTCTGAGCCATGTCTTGGTGACACAAAGGGTAACCCTTCCGGCGACCACCTGGCTGTGTGTTTTAGAATGAGCTTAATGTAGCCAACCAGCGTTCGCCAGCTGGTCATTTTAGGAAGCTTCGGGACATTTGTATTCCGGAATTTATCAATGATTTAACTCCAATTTTGAACAACACTGAGAAGCCGCTAAATGAAGTTGTACACGCCTATATTACGGGAATTGAAGCGGTTGTCGACCAACACCCTCCCGTCCAAAGAAATTTGATAACACTGAGACCAAACGCACAATGGTATTCAGATGAACTGGGACACGCCAAACATGCGCGCAGGCGAGCAGAGAGGGTATGGCCGCGAACCAAACATACCGTTCATCGGCAGTTGTTCATGGAGCAATGCAATACAGTAAACAAACTGATGATCAGTGCAAAGAAAACTTTCTTTTCTACAAAGATCAGAGACTTCGGCAAGAATCAGAAACAACTGTTCAAATTAACGAGACATTTGATGGGTAACACGGGACACGTATCATCGATACCGGCAACCCAAGTGATATCTACGAATCCGCATTGGACGATGACGTCATGTTTGACGGAATCCCGCTTCAAAGTTTTCTGCCAGCCACCCATGATTATTCGTAATGTTGTATTCATGTGTGTGTGTGTGTATTATAAATGTACTTTCTATGTATTTATTTATTTGTTACGTTTAAAACAATTCCTTTACACTATTTATTTTGTTAATAATCTGTATTTTATAGGTTTATTTAATTTATGCTGCTTTTTGTAAAGCGTCAAGTGCATTCGGGCGCTATATCAATTCCGATATTATTACTATTATTCAATGACTGGTTGATTGCTCACTGTGTCTTTTCGTCATTTGATGCACCATTTCGTAATAAAAAAATGGAAACCAAAGAAGTGTCGCATTGTTTGTTTCACACAGTTGTGCAGTCAAAGGATGTCAGTTAATAAACAACGAACATATGCTAATTTGCAATACCTATAGCTTATTGTCATAATCACACTCGCTAGATGCATTACAGTAGGATATTTACGTTGGACATGAATTAAATTAGACTGTTGCGGGACATGTGGGACGCGGTGGCGGTACTCACAGCATCGCACTCTCAATCGAATCGTTTTGATGCCGTTTCGAACTTTGTGCAAGTTCGTTCACTCCACGCTGTCTCAGTTCACTCCACGCTGTCTCAGTTCACTCCGCTGTATGATTGAGTACAACGCTATATATAGACATTGAAAGGTATTAGTGAACGAATAGTATTCTCGCACCAATTGCAGTGTATCCGACGGCGTCTCAGATAAGCCGAGATGGTCTTCAATTGAACATTTATGCCAGAGGGTAAAGTGTAAAGCGCTTTGAGCAGACATAAGGACTGCATGGCATGTTGTAAAAGAACATACATTTTACACAAAGTACAGTGGTGTTTTGTACAAAAGTAAAGCGAACGTTGTGGTAAGCTGTGCCAAACAGATTGCAATGTGCGCTTGGCATGTTTGATCAGACGAGGGTACAGTTCCGTCGGCAAATGGATGCGACAGATCGAACTCCTTGGAGGTCGTCTTGAGTATCACAGAGTTGCATGGCAATTCGATAAGCTAGCTCATTGCACATAGCTAACGACGCGTCTTCGATATCCTAATGGAATATATGAACAATTATCTTTCTGTTGCGAGCTCTGAATAATAGGCCTATACATATGTGTCCGGATTTCCATGGTTTATACTGGGGAACTGATTCGTGTCCGTTGTTGGCGTTCGGCAATAGCATCGTGGTATCGAAAGCGGAGACGAACTGTAAAATCTCATTGATATTTTCTCTCCTATATCTGCTGATTGTGTGGGTGCTAGTAGTAGTAGTAATAATAATAATATATATTATTTATAGAGCACAATATCCATAAAGTGTTCAAAGTGCTGTACAATAAAATTCAATAATAAAACCAGCAAAAAAGAAACTTCAAATAAAATGTAGAACAAATAAAGTTAGTTGTATTAAAACTATTAATTAAAGACTATAAATAAATAAAATTAGAAATATTATAAATTAGATCTACATGTATTATTACTCTATTTACATCTATGCATAGCTGTACATATATACCCACACACACACGCACGCACGCATACATAAATAAATACTGATACGTGCACTCAAAATAATATAAAAATAAGATCTGCAGTAAAATATCCTCAAATGAAATTAAATATTTAAAATGTCAGCAGTATTGAGCTTTGAACATGTGCGTCTTTAGTGTCTTTCTGAACGCCGACAGAGTTCTGCTGCACTTGATAGCAATGGGCAGTGCATTCCATAGTCGAGGTCCAATCACACGAAAGGACCTGTCTCCTAAACTGACCGGGTTCGTTCGTGGAACTTCAAGCAAAATTTGTTCAGATAAACGTGTGTGTCTGGGACAGCGCCTGGTTAACAGGTTGGCAAGATACAGCGGCGCCGTCCCGTTCAGACATTTAAACAGATAAAGGAGTATTTTAAACTCGATTCGGCATTTGATTGGCAGCCAGTGTAATTCTTTTAGAACTGGAGTTATGTGGTCACTGCGAGGTGTGAACGTGATGATTCTGGCTGCCGCACAAACGATCCATTGAGTTCAGTTGGCCATGTCCACCAGGACAAAATGAAACATAAAGTTGCGTGTCGTCGGCATATAGGTAATAATCCAAGCCGAATTTCTTGATGTCTTCGCCAAGTGGTGTTATTTATGCAGTGAACAGCAATGGACCGAGTACGGAGCCCTGCGGTACACCAAACGGCACAGCAGTTGGAGAGGATTTGACACTTCCAATACGAACGACTTGATGTCTACCGGACAAGTAAGATCGGAACCACTCAAGCGCAGCGCTAGTGACACCGAATCTGTGAGTGAGTGAATCTGCTCAATAGAATGCCGCGGTGCCTTTTCAGTTGAGTGATCTTGTCGATATGCCGATTGAAACTGGTCGTGCAAATTGTTCTCTTGCATGTGAATATTCAGGTGTTTTGCTACAACGCGCTCGATTACTTTAGAGAGAAATATCATACTCGATACAGGTCAATAATTCTACATTGATTCTGGATTTAGGCCAGGCTTCTTGATTAATGGCGAGATGCAGCCAGTCTTGAATTTATCTGGACCAACGGACGCGTGCGAATCAACTAAGCTGACCAGCATATGATCGTATTGATCAATCAGTTCTCCTACGTTCAGCAAGTCAAGATCATCCGAACTGAACAGTGGAATGTCTTGTCGAAAAGACACTGCAAAAATAGTACGATATTTCATTTTCATCAAACCAGTGCGATGTTGAACAATGTATATGTTGAAACTCGCCGCAAATGGTCAGAAAGGCGGGCGTGCGTGCGTGCGTGCGTGCATGCGTGCGTGCGTGTGTGCGCGAATGCGGGTGTGCGTGTGTGTTTGTGTGCATGTGTGTTTTAACGGTTTCCTCCTGAACATCGGGTGGTCAAACTTTCGATGGTTCATTAATAAATATTTGGAAGAAAGAAGGTTTTTAGCGATTGGTGCTCGCGTTCCGGGCGTAAATCGATTGTTTACAACGTTACGCGTGGTTTCTGCGATTGTCGACCGAGGTCCACCATTCACTTAGGGACGTTTACATAACTTACTTTAACGCGAAAAGCTGTTCAAATTTTCGTAATAACAAACGACATTCGTGAATACTCCACTAAACGGTCTTCTATATCTGTGTGTATAACGTCATCCTGGGTATGGGCATTTTTGCCAACAAGCCTAAATCTGCCTCTGGATATAGGCCTTCTAGCCTACTACATAGCAAGAAACTACCATCAACAAACATACGTGGATGAAACCAGGGGTTAGACCACATTAAGGATTCGTTCGCCATTACCGAGTTCAAGAGTGCCCTAGAAAATAGCGTTTTAGTGTGACGTGTGCATTTTTTCGAGCATTTTTACATGGGACTTGTTGGTCCAGTGAATCTGAATGTACTACTGCATTAAATCACTCACGAGGTAGCAATAAATATGCGCTGGTCACTCGCGTCTTCGTACGGTGGCTATTTTTGTAGAACACACCAATATTTAAAAAAATCCGTCACCAGATTGGGACGAAATTGAGGGGTATGATGTTTGGGTGGATTTTTATGATAAAACGAGGTATGTGAATTTCACGAATTTTCCACAACACATGTGTCAAAGGAGGTTAAATATGCTGTGAAATTTGTTAGACAAATTTTGCAGGAAACGTTATAATGGCCGCCTATGTAAAATCTAATGTGGTCTGATCCCAACCAGCGGCTCACATCGGACACAATGAATGGCCTCCTCAATGCGATAATGTGGCCTCCTCAATGCGACAACGTTGATAGAACACCTTTTGTGCATTATATTCATGTAGAAATGCGGGAGGGACACCCATGCAGCGATGAGCGGTAGGCATACCATCACACATTCCCGCGATTTTCTGGAACTACTGTCATGTCATTGTCGTATGATATGACACCGGAGAACTCGTGAAGTCGACGCTGAAGAAATGACCGAGGGATATCAAACAGAGACAGTGAAAGGGAACTTCGCTTTCTACAATACGCGTCCCAAAAATTTGACGTACAGTTACAACAGATTAGTCCGAAACGATATGTTTGGACCATCGCGGAGTTATTAAGAGCCATATAAACATATCTTATGATCATTATCATATTAGTTATCAAAAAAGATAAGGCAAATTATGGTATTTGATCCTTCGTATCGGTAAACAGTTGCCGAAAACATATCTAACCTACCTAGCTAGCCAGTCTTACTGGCGGGCGTAAGGCTGGCAGTTCTAATATCGACACCGATGCGTACCTGACTAAAATATACGCACAGGCAATTTCCAAATTGCCGGTGCAATTAGGCAACATATTATTTATCATTTCTGAGTTACGGAAGTGGCCCATAGTACAAAAAAGTACATAATGATCACATACCCTCCCCTTATAATGCGTAATGTTTGCACACGGTTAGGCCAAAATGCTTGCATTATGCATGTGTGCAGCCATATAAAAGTAGGGGTAGTATCTGGAAACCAATCTGTCCGCAACACTTGTGAAGAATATTGGCATAACAACACGTTTCCTATAGTTGCAAAGATGTTTGTATAATGTTTACCGTATAACAATAATAAATAATTGTCATTTATAGAATACAATTGTGTGTTTGGTTGGTAGCGAAGTCTTTGCGGTCTTCCTTCAAAATAAAATATAAATAATTTGTGAATAATGAAATCGGTAATCAGATTTGCATTTTGTAGCAAAAGTG
Source organism: Paraescarpia echinospica (assembly GCA_020002185.1). Classification (NCBI taxonomy): domain Eukaryota; kingdom Metazoa; phylum Annelida; class Polychaeta; order Sabellida; family Siboglinidae; genus Paraescarpia; species Paraescarpia echinospica. Next base: position 62,486,397 of record CM034536.1, read on the forward strand.
TTTTGTTTTTCTACTGTGGAGTATGGACTCGCTTTTCAGGGAAAAGCAATATTTTACATTATACCGGTTCCAAAACTAAAGATATGCAATAACAATAACCAATATTTGAAACTAGAGACATCCCCGGTTGAAGATTCTACGCCATCGGGTGGTCATTCCAAGTCACACCGCTTCCTGCATATTACGCGGCCCTGGAATTTTCCATCGACAACGTGAACCGCACATGTGTGCATGGGTCAAATTATCCGTTCTTCGACATGATGCACGTGTGGGGTGGTCCAATGGTGAGGATTGTGGAGTCAACAGAACATACCACGATCTGGAAGTCAGCACTCCCTAAGATACTATATATAGCAACACAACTTCATATCAACAATTCAATAGATGGACGTGAAGCGTGGACAACGACACGGGAAGGTCGTGTACATATAAATGGATGTTACACTCGAATTCTCAGGATGGCCTTCGTGGTGCAAGAGTACAAGCTAACCTCAGCGATAGGAGTAGTATAGGTGTATTCTACTGAAAGGCTCTACAGGTTATATTAGCTCACCTCAGCGGTTTAAGAGCTGCTAATTTGCTTGCTCCGCGATGAGTAACTTATCTTCCGCTGTGTAAAATTATCATACATTTGTTTGACATTTGCTTGTGAACCAGTGGTGATATTGTTGGACGTAAAATGCATCAAAATGGTTCTCCAACCAAACAACAGCGGAACTTTTCTGAGCAGAAAATGTAATAGTAATATTAGTAAGGTAACTTCTCTTTGTGCAGGCGTAACCTACTGGCTTAGCATAGACCTGGACAAAATCTTTAATATTTTTCGGGAATAAAGAAATATAAATCTGTGTATCATCTGCTTAAAGGTGGTGACTCAAATTTTAACTGTTAATAACAGTGATGTTCAACGATGTTGTGTAAACAATGAAAAGTATTGGTCCAAGGCCAGAACCCCGAGGAATCACATGAAATAGGGAGTGGTGATGAAAGACAATCCCCAATCTTACCTATCTGAGATACCTGTAGATGTGACAAAAAATCAACTCAAAGCTGTACCAGGAACACTATAGCATAAAGACAAACAGACAGTGAGAATCAATTGTAATCGTAATCAAAGGCGACGATAGAGCAAGCAAGGTAAGTGCAGGTACTTTATCTTTGTTTATATTTAGCGTTACATCATTATGCACTTTTAAGAGAGCAATTTCCGTAGAATTAAGCTGTTTGTATACAGATTGTAATTAATTAGATAAGTATAATCTGATGTATGCAATGTGAGATCCAAGGCGTTTTGCTATACAAGTCTTTTAGATGGACCCTAACTTGTAAAGATTTGATAAGTGTTTATAATTCAATACAATATTTAGTTTATTGTCACATAAAACATTGGATAATTGTATTCTACCTGCTCAGCATCGAAGATAAAGAGGATAAGATGTTATACCTAGGGATAAGTTATCTTTCGGCAGATATGTCTTCTTGAGAAGAGGTTGCAAATGTTTAAAGTCGTCTGGAAAAATAACCGAACTTAGTGATACATTTATAATGTCCGTTATTGTTACGGTTACAATCGCGACCGGTGCAGTCAACCTTTCTAGGAAAAGTACAACTGATTCAGCGTACGTCCATACATTGCGTGTGGTATTGATTGACCAGGGAAAATGTTAATTAGACAATGATGATAGGATACTCCATCAACGTGAGATATTTGTATGTTATTCCTGTGTACCTTGGAGGAATTGTTACGGAGGATGTGCGTATGAGGTAGATGTGCGACGTCGAATACAAGCAGGAACGAACGCTTGGAGAAATGTAGATGGAGTCATGATGGTCAAAAAAAAAGCAGAGCTGGAACAACATCAAAGACGCAGGAAAAAGGGAAGGCCACGACTGAGATGAGTGGACTGCGTGAGGAGGGGCATGCGAGACGAGCGTGTGAAGACGAAAGATGGAGAGAGCAGGCTGCCGACAGGAAGTTGTGGAGACAACGAACAGGAAGAGTGGTTCAACAATTCTACACCTACATCAACCCTGTACAGGGAACAAGGAAGATCAACACATTCCTAGAACCCCCAGCCCGCTGTAGAGCACAACAATTAGCAGGCGACATATTATTATCATTAATTAATTAATAAGATAACAACATATAACGTAAGAACACTACTAAGAGATGAACATATACAAGAACTGGAGGAAGAACTTAGGGAAACCAAGTTGGTATGGGATGTGATCGGGATCGGACAAGTCAGAAGAAGAGAGGAATGCTTCACTACCTTACAAAGCGGCCATCTACTATACCATTCCACAGCGAACATCGGCCAATCTGGAGTAGGCTTGCTCATAAACAAGAAATGGAAAAACAATATAGTGAGGGTTAACAGCATCAGCCTCAGAGTAGCAGAACTTGTTCTATGCATAAGAAAGCTCTACAAGCTGAAGATAGTACAATTATATGCACCAACAACATCATACTCAGAAGAAGACATAGACAACTTCTACAACGACATGGATGAGACCTTAGAAAAGCCAACCCACTACACGATAGTAATGGGAGACTTTAATGCGCAAGTAGGGAAACGAACAAACATTTCGGAAATGGCAACATGCAAATTTGGCCTAGGTGTGAGAAACGAAAGAGGCGACACCTTGGTAGAATGGGCAACATAAAGAAAGTACAAAATCATGAATACCATGTTCGTTCCAGAAGAAAGCAGAGATGAGATGGACACGGAAAAGCCCAAATGGAGAAACGAAGAACGAAATTGACATACGTATTACTCAGAGAATATTTATTAGAACGCTGAGGACAAAGACACCACGGAGAACACACATAACACAGGAGTAAATAAATACCACATAGAACACACAGAACACGTAGAACACATAGAATACGTAGAACACATGGAACACATAGAACACACAACAACATAAGTAGGACACAAACCGTGTAGAACACCGATAACTCGCAGACCACAGAGGACTCATATAACACGTAGAACACGTACAACTCAGAGAACACGTAGAACACATATAATACGTAGAACACAGAGAACACGTATAACACAGAGAACACGTAGAACACATATAATACGTAGAACACGTATAACACAGAGAACACGTAGAACACATATAATACGTAGAACACGTATAACACAGAGAACACGTAGAACACAGATACACATAGAACACAGATAATACGTAGAAAGCATAGAACACAGAGAACATGTAGACCACAGAGAACACGTAGAACACAGAAAATACATAGAAAGCATAGAACACAGAGAACACGTAGACCACAGAGAACACGTAGAACCCAGAAAACACGTAGAACACTTAGAACACAGACAACGCGTAGAACACAGAGAACACACATAACACAGGAGTAAATAAATACCACATAGAACACACATAACACGTAGAACACACAGAATACGTAGAACACATGGAACACATAGAACACACAAAAAAACAAGTAGGACACAAAACGTGTAGAACACAGATAACCCGCAGAACTTAGATACCACAGAGGACACAGATAACACGTAGAACACAGAGACTACGTAGAACAAGTAGAACACAGAGAACACGTAGAACACGTAGAACACGTAGAACACAGAAAACACGCAGAACACGGAGAACACGTAGAATGCAGAGAACACGTAGAACACATAGCACACGGAGAACACGTAGAACACAGAGAACACGTAGAGCCCGTAGAACCCAGGGAACACATATAAAACAGAGAACACGTAGAACATGTAGAGCACATAGAACATGTACCACTTATTTTGGGTCCATTATTTTTGACTATGCCGTAAGTTGTCATTTCTGCGGGAGAACAAAACATATGAAGAAAGGTAAGTTCTTACGTAGCGCAGCATCCGGTCCTCATGACAGCTCAAAGCGCTTTACACTTTACTCCATGGCACATCTGTTCAATCGAACACCACCTCGACTTCTCTGGGAAGCATTCAGCCACCCTGCAATTAATGCGCGAAGACTATTCGTACACAAATATCCACCACTGTCTATAGCCAGGTAATCATTCATACAGCTGAGTGAACTGAAGCAATGTAGAGTAAACGAACTTGCCCAAGGTTCGACACCGCCGCATAGGATTCGAACCCGCGTTCTCTCAGTCAGGAGTCCGGATCGAGCTCTTACTGCTGCGCTCAACCGTAAGGTGTTGTTTGGTAGTCGTTGTACCGATCTAAAATAATTTGTTTGTGCGTTCGAAATTAAAATAGTCAAGCATTGACAATTTTATCTCGAAAATGCAAAATGTTTAGGTGCATGCACACCCGTAACTGAATAGACAGTTAAGGCAGACGGCGATGTCGAATGCGTGTAAGATCAATATTATAAAATACTCATAGCTATATAATATTAATCACACTTGTCGTGCATTATTATATTCACATTCTTATGACATTTCTATTTAGTATTGGACATACATATTTATGCCTCCGTTGAATTACAACTGTGGGACTATATTTTAATCGCAGGGATATATCACCGAAACCGGCAAATATCCGAACTCGGCAAATCGCGCCGCTACTGATCTATCCAAAATGTGCCATTTCTAGGCCGAATTCGCCGAACATTATTTCATCGATCAGCAGTCATGTGCAGACAGAAATGACAAAAGAGGGACCTGCATGAATATTTGAACAAGAATTGTGTTTTGACGTTCAATGTCGTCTTTCCATACATTCGTATTTAGTTGTGCAATCTGCGTCCAAAAGTCAACACTGCAGACTCTTGCAGAGCGTCGAATTCACGTCGAATTCACCATCTAAAACCTGCTTTCTCTTTGTGAATCCTCCCGTTTATGTATGTGAAAAGGTCTTTCCTGTCACTTATAGTATATCCAATAGCCATTCAGTGCATTCATTTATTTCTATGTTTATGTTCTTGTATGCAATTCGTCAGTGTTTCTGGGTGCTAGGCTGCGTCGCATATTGAGTTACTGTGTGCAGCGGTGCCTGGCATTTCGCAAATCAAACCATTGCCTGTTGGATAGTAATGGCCACCCAGTGGCCAAGGTTGTTATTCCAATTCCTGTGAAATTATGTTGACATCTACACTAAATGGTATGTTCTTACGTTTGGCCTACATGGCTATACCAGCGTTTTTCTCCCTTTAAAACATACCAGATAAACATTCGATATACCAAACATCACTTTGCCGGGCTTGGATCCCGTGGTGAGGGGAGCACAGCCCCGTTAAGTTATTGTAATATCGCGTGCAGACAGTTGCTTTTGAGTGAAAGTTTTAGCGGATCAGTTTGCAATGCTTCTGAATGTGGCGGTGTTAGATACTCATAGGCCTACGTGATGAGCATGTCTGTAGAATGGCAGGCACACGTCAACACAACGGACCTTCATATATTAATTGCACTAGTGCGAGGTACCCAACTACACAGGAAACAACTTCACGAGTCTTGATCGTGTCGGGTGCCTGGCTGAATGCCGGGAAGATGTCGGACAGAGAATAAATAGTCTGCCATGACTCCGGGGAAATTATCAGATGTTTTGTCCCTTGCTTTGTCCAGTTGGCTAAAGTCACACTGACGGACGCGGCAAGCGGGATAGGAAATACCTATACAGTGACGTCACTTTGGGGATTTTCAATCGGAATCCCATATGCTGGACATGCAGGGTGTCCTGGGGCACGTGAACCCCAGACCCTTGACATTTTACAGCGCTATGCCTGAGCCGGAGTGGCGTGTCGCCCTAGACCGTTTGCATGTGTCCCCGTTAGTGATTTACGGTGGCGGGATGGCGAAACATTTTTAACATACCCCCCAGTCTTCCGATGTCAACATTCGAGCTGAGACAGTCGACGGACAACGGACAGGGTGAGGTTACGACTGCGCCGCGATAAAAAATAAAACAACACCATAGGCGCGGGAACAGGGGGAACCTGCCCCCTGGAATTTCTCCTGGGGGGGCAGACATAATGTTTCATGAGACGATTAATGTGTATTTTGTTGACTGTGAAAGGTGTGTGTAATTGGAGAGCAGAGATGTGGTTTTCTGCCCCATCCCAGTAATAGACGGCGCAGCGGCGACAAATTTCAATTTTTTTGTCGCATCCCGCACCAGCATGATGTTTCCTTGCTTATGCTAACTTTAGGCTTAACAAAGTGACGCCACATGCAGACAGCTGTCTATAAGGTCAACTTAGGCGGGTCTCAGTGGCGCCACATGCGTGATGATGACGGAATCACTGTACACAACACAATGCGAATTTATTGTCCAATAATAATAGATACATCGGATAAATTTCTTCTGCTTGCTGAGCATAAAGAGAATACAAGGTATTGTTGGTAGACATATTTAAAAGTAGTGCATGCAAGAAATACGTTTATAATAGTAATGCAAACGTTGTAGAATTTAGTGCATAATTTATATATTTTAACGGTCGGCTTGCATGTGGTGGTTTTTAACTCAAAGTTTGTTTAGGTGAATTGTGGCGTGGGGAACGAACGTGTTTTTGAACCTGTTTTTTGTACATCTTGTTTGGTTGTTTACTTGCTTGTGTGTATGCGCGCTAACGTGTGTGTGTGTGTGTGTGTGTGCGCGCGTGCGTGCGCGCGCGTGTGTGTGTGTGCGTGTGCTCGCGTGGTATGTGTTTGTTTTTCTTTGTGCTTGAGTGTGTTTTTGTATGAGCGTGCGTTCGTGTATGTACCCATTGGCAGCTATGAGCAACGACGTGATAGTCAGTGGTGTACCAATAGTCTGCGTTGAGACAGTCACTGAATCGGACGTTGAACGATTAGTTGCATCCATTCCGGTTAAGTCTTGTGAATTATAGGTCCTGTGCAGAAGTGGCTGCTAAAGCAATGTTCGCATGAGTTAGTTCCTCTAATCACTGCTACGATAAACGCGTCTCTCATCTCATCAAATGCCCTTCTGAGGTATGTGTCAATTTTACTTTTAAACATATTCACACTACTAGCACCTACACAATCAGCAAATAATATGTTCCATTAATTTACAGTCCTTTGTGAAAATGAGAAGTTTCTTATATCTAATCTACACTGCTCCTTTAACAATGCAACTTCACGTCCTCTAATCTTTCTATCTTTTTTAACTGAAAAAAAATGCTATCAATATTTTCATAACCAATCAATATTTTAAACACTTCTATCTGGTCTATTTTCAATCTCCTGGTCTCTAACGTTGTTAAACCACATTCTTTTAGGCGTTTTTTTATAATTAAGATCCCTCAGTTTTTTGTATTATTATTGTCGCTCTCCTATGTACTCTTTCCAGCATATCCATGTCCTTCTTGCGATATTGCCTCCACGCTTGTATACAATATTCTAAATGAGGCCTCACTATTGCTTTGTACAGCGGTATTATTAGTTCGTTTTCCCTATACGCTATATTTCGCCTAATTAATCCATGGATTTGATTTCCCTTTGAAGCTGCAATTTCGCACTGCTCTGAAACCTTCATATCAGCACTAATGGTTAACCCTAAGTCCTTTTCTTTTATAGTAGTACTTAGTACAGTACCCCCATTGTATATTCTACATCTTCGTTCCTATGTCCTGTGTGGAGGCATTTACATTTCCCAAAATTGAACACAATTTGCCACTTGTCAGACTATTTGATCAACCTGTCAAGATCATCTTGTAAACGCTGTCCATCTATATCACTTTTAATTCTTCTAGACACTTTTGTATCATCTTAAATGTCAACACAGGTAGAGTAAGAACTATATTACAATAAGATACCCGACCAATCGCAGCCCGTTGGTCTCCACAATCCTAAATCCGGCGCTGTTGCTGTAATTTTCGGATGCCGATTACAAGACAAAATACGAATGTGATTAACGTGGAATGATTATAAACATAAAACAAAATTCTTAGTCAAAGAGACAGTTCCATCTTTGGTCGATTTTTATGAATATAATTATGCATCGATATTAAGTAAACTTCGGCGAAATCGGCTTGGAAATGGGATATATTGGAGGGTGCAAGCGCATTAGAAGCGAAGTGATCACCGCTGCCAATGTGATTGACATGTTTTCAAGAAAACGGCCGTTGGAGATTTAAAAACTCGGATTGATGTGTGGCTTCCAAAGCAAATTGGCGGAGACACATACTTAATTAATATGTAATATGACAAAGAACAGCTATAGGGCCTGCAACTAATTAAGAAAATGTATGCACATTGTGTAGGGAGTCTGCCAAGGGTAGTGTTGTCAACTAAGTTAAAAGTAAAGTAAAGGTGAGTTTTTACATAGCGTAGTATCATGTAATCCTCAGAACTGCTCAAAGCGCTTTAATTACACTTTACTCCATGACAGACCTGTGCAATCGATCACCATCTTGACGCCTCTGGGAAGCATCCATGCAACCACGCTGCAATTATTGCGCAAAAACTATCCTTACATAAATATCAACCGCTGTCTTTATCCAGGTACTCATTCGCATAACTGAGTGAACGAAAGCAACGTAGAGTGAACAAAGGTTCGACACGGCAGCATTGGATTCGAATCCAGGTGTATTGGTTGAGAATAGGAATCAAGCCACGGCACTCCATCCCTGGTTTACGAGGATACACTGGTCTAAACGATGTCGAGTTTATATATGAATGTCAGTTGGTTCAATATCGGATCAGACATAAATATGTAGTCAATTGGGTGGGGTCGCTTAATGTGACATCGAATGGGGATAACATTTCCGTTATATATTTATTATAATATTAATCCGATATCCAACCAAAGAAATCAAGTTGTCTTCTTTATAATGAGTAAAGAATAAAAGATAAAGTGACGATATTCTGCACATTTTAATTATGGTTAAGTGATTATACACACGCACAAAATAACCACTACATTTCACTGTGGGCTCTCGACCAAATACTACTGCATGGTCTACTCAAATCACAACCACACGCGATCACGCTGCTGGGTGTAGCTCTCGAGCAGTTGGTAACGATGGGGACTGAACATTCATGGCCCTTTTTCTGAACACCGTTTTTGTTAATAATCCGTCAAAAAGCATAGTTCATACTCGATTTCTAGGTATATACCCCTTTGCCAAGGGGTATACCTTGGCAAGGGGGTATACTAGTGGCATAGGCAGGATTTTGTATTGGAGGGAGGCATCCAGCATCCAAGCAAGCAATGAGCAATTATATATGTGTGTGTGTGTGTGTGTGTGTGTGCGCGCGCGTGTGCGTGTGTGTGTGTGTGTGTGTGTAGTGTACAATAAACAAGAATGTCCAATATTCGTGCATCGCACGATTCCGTCGCAATGCTGCATTGTGTCGGTTTCTGAAACCCAACTCGTTTAAACTGACGACAAAACAACCAAGTTTACTAACCGATGTAGCTGCCAGTTCAACAAAATTTCAAAATCTTTCATAGAAGCCGTCAAACTAAGAGAAAAACGACTCAATTCCAGAGAGACACGAAGCAATAAAGCCCCAACATACCTAGTAGTTTAATATCCACCTAAAGCCGCCATATTTCCCATGCTACATCTCCAAAACCTACAGACAAGCAACATGACAAATACCAACACTTAGTCACTTACTCCGATGAAACAATAAACATTTATGAATGATGAGGCGCTGGTGTTCAATCGATAACTTCACAACAAATCCGTACCGCGGCGGCGGCGGCGGCGGCGGCGGCGGCGGTGTCGTCGGCATCGAGTGAGCTACCCGAAAATATATGTGTTATGTGTAACGTTAATTGTCGGTTATTAAACTTAATAAATTCACAATACGAAGTTCCGACTACCCAGTGGAAAATGGACTAGATAAATTGCTTTGGCCGCAACGTGCAAGTTGATCTTAGTCCAGTAACTAATCATCTTGCTGGACAACCACCAGTTTGTATCCTTGTGTTGATATATTAATAGGCATTAGTCATCAAGCACACTTTGAATGATGACATTGTCGTTGCCCTGTCACCTCTTGGGCTGCAGTCTGCTGGATGCTTATTGCATCCTTGTGTTTATATATTAATAGGCATTAGTCATCAAGCACTTTGTGAATGATAACATTGTCGTTGCCCTGTCACCTCTTGGACTGCAGTCTGCTGGATGCTTATTGCACCCTTGTGTTGATATATTAACAGGCATTAGTCATCAAACACATTGTGAATGATAACATTGTCGTTGCCCTGTCACCTCTTGGGCTGCAGTCTGCTGGATGCTTATTGCACCCTTGTGTTGATATATTAACAGGCATTAGTCATCAAACACATTGTGAATGATGACATTGTCGTTGCCCTGTCACCTCTTGGGCTGCAGTCTGCTGGATGCTTATTGCATCCTTGTGTCCGCCATTACCGACCGAAAGAGTGCGCTTGAAAATACCGTTTTGGTGTGATGATCATGTGTGATATTTGTTCGAGCACTTTGACATGGCACATGTTAATCCAGCGAATACTTGATGTACTACTGCGCATTAGGTATTTCACGAGGTAGTAATAAATATACGTCAGTCGCTCGCGTATTCGTGCAGTGGCTATTTTGCAGCACGCACCAATATTTCAAAATCCGTCATCAATTTGGGGCGAAATTGAGGGGTGTCAGGTTTGGGTGGATTTTTCTGAAAAATGAGCTGTGTGAATTTAACAAGTTTTCCACAGCACTTGTGTCAATGGAGGTTAAATATGCTGTGAAAATGTCAAGAAAATCCTAACACAAATATTGCAGGAAATGAAGAAAACGTTATAATAGCCACCTATGTAAAATTTAAACGTGGTCTTACCCCGGATGCTTTGCCGTTGACGCGAGAAAACATACACCGTGAGATGGCGCCACCGTTTTTTGAGTAAATGCCTTTTATTCGTGCGAGGAATTGGTCGCAAAGAACACTCACTGGATATCTGGAATAGTCTTTATTGACATTGGAAATCCGTTATGCCTGTCAAGTAAGTAAAATAATATACGTCAACATGTTTAGAAACTACACGTGAAATGTAACTAATTAATATAGTATTCGTGAAACAAAATTGCACACAACTTGTTTGTGAAGGCAACAAATTGACAAGCCACAAGGGGATCCGGTGTGGCCGGCCCAGATTCTCAGCCTACACTTTAACAAGATTTAACAAGATTGCCACCCAGAGAATTAACTCTTGGTGGCAGGTGGACAAGGAAGCCCTTTGACTTATCGAGAGTCCGACCCTTTTATCTATGTGTATCCAGCCCGTCTGAGGTATGTGTCGATTTTATTTTTAAACATTCACGCTACTAGCACCCACACAATCAGCAGATTTAACAAGATTTAACAAGATTGCCATCCAGAGAATTAATTCTAGATGGCAGATGGACAAGGAAGCCCTTTGGCTTATCGAGAGTCCAACCCTTTTATCTACATATATCCAGCCCTTCTGAGGTATGTGTCGATTTTATTTTTAAACATATTCACACTACTAGCACCCACACAATCATCAGATAATCTGTTCCATTCATTCACAGTCCTTTGTGAAAATGAGAACTTTCTCACGTCTAATCTACACTGCTCCTTTACTAATGTAACTTCATGTCCTCTAGTCTTTCTATCTTTCTTAACTGAAAAAAACATATTTCTATCAATATTTTCATAACCATTCAATATTTTAAACACATCTATCTGATCTCCTCTCAATCTCCTGGTCTCTAGTGTTGTTAAACCACATTCTTTTAGGCGTTTTTCATAACTAAGCTCCCTCAGTTTTGGTATCATTTTAGTCGCTCTCCTCTGTACTCTTTCTAGCATATCTATGTCCTTCTTGCGGTATGGCCTCCACGCTTGTATACAATATTCTAAATGAGGCCTAACTGTTGTTTTGTACAGCGGTATTATTAGTTCTTTTTCTTTATGTGCTATATTTCGCCTAATCAATCCAAGGATTTGATTTCCCTTTGAAGCTGCAATTCCACACTGCTCTGAAACCTTCATGTCAGCACTAATTGTCAGCCCTAAGTCTTTTTCTTTTACAGTAGTACTTAGTACTACTGATAATCTAGATAATCTGTTCCATTCATTTACAGTCCTTTGTGAGAATGAGAACTTTCTTATATCTAATCTACACTGCTCCTTTGCTAATGTAAGTTCATGCCCTCTAGTCCTTCTATCTTTCTTAACTGAGAAAAAAATATTTCTATCAATATTTTCATAACCCTTCAATATTTTAAACACTTCTATCTGATCTCCTCTCAACCTCCTGGTCTCTAGTGTTGTTAAACCGCATTTTCAGTTTTGGTATAATTTTAGTTACTCTCCTCTGCACTCTTTCTACCATATCTACGTCCTTCCTGCGATACGGCCACCACGCTTGAATACAATATTCTAAATGAGGCCTAACTATTGTTTTGAACAGCGGTATTATTAGCTCTTTTTCCTTATACGTTATGTTTCGCCTAATTAATCCAAGGATTTGATTTCCCTTTGAAGCTGCAATTCCGCACTGCTCTGAAACCTTCATATCAGAACTAATGGTTAACCCTAAGTCCTTTTCTTTTTCAGTAGTACTTAGTACAGTACCCCCCATTGTATATTCTACCTCTTCGTTCCCATGTCCTGTGTGGAGGCATTTACATTTCCCAAAATTGAACAGCATTTGCCACTTTTCAGACCATTTGATCAACCTGTCAAGATCATCTTGTAAATGCTGTCTATCTCCATCACTTTTAATCCTTCTAAACACTTTTGTATCATCCGCAAATTTCAACACCTTGCTTGTTATTTCATCATCCAAATCGTTGGTATATATTAAGAATAATATAGGTCCTAGTACTGATCCCTGTGGTACCCCACTCAATACCGATTTCCAGTTTGAAGCCACCCCACCCGACGGTAGCGGGCCCAGGGTAGGAGCATGCCAGTATTTTGCCTTGTTAGTAATGTGGTTTGCGTTAGTAATACAAAATGTTTTCCAATATAATTGTTAGTATACATATTACTGTTATTAGCCATAACAATGAATTGATTGTTTCTGGTTTTGAATATGACATTAATCTCTCAAAGTAATTAATTGCATGTTAAATTCTTAAAATGATCTAATATCATTACTGGCAAGACAGTAATGATAATCATGCAGACAGTATAACAATTTATTTCAACAACTCTAAGACTTAAGTCTAAATAAGTATTTCAGAATTGGCACAGCCGGTATAATAATAATTAGTATTACATTCATAGAAACTGAATAAGTCGTGATCTGGCTGCGCCGACTGCGGTGACGTGCGCTCGGATTCACCAACAAATGCAACATAGATCGGTCAAATGACAACATTCCAAAAACGGACCTTATGCATGTTTGTGTAACCAGCCAATATGTCAAAACTAGAATCAAGTTGTCCCAGACATAGTTCTTTATCCTTCGGCATATATATATGCCATAGATATGTAGAATAGCCTGGATTTGAAGCTGTGCACAGTCAAACCTCTCTTTGTGGTCAACTCACTATGTTATGATGTATGATGTTGAATTAGCTAAGATGTTACTCACTTCAGTCACTTGACTTTCAAGTGTCAATATGTATGACTAGAATCAACGAAAATAAAAAATGTTTAATCACGGTTGGCGTTGATTTAATCAAATTGATTAAATCATTGATTAAATCAACATGAAAAAATCAAGATATTGATTTTTTTTTTTCTTTTTTCAGATTATCTTAAATTTATACTTACCTGAGTACTCAATTTATTTATTTCGACAGAACTCAAATATGGCTGTAAAGTGGGCAGCTTTGTTACTGACAATGCTGCAAATATGGCAAAAATGCGAACTATGCTGGGGTATGATGATGAAGTACCTTCAGTGGTAACATATGGATGTGGTGCTCAACAGATGAATCTGCTGTCAAAGGACATTGAAATCGGTGGCGTGAAAGAACATGTGGTGAAGATAGTGAAGTACTTTAGAAACACGCATCTTCCAGCTGCGTGGTATAAAGCAGCCGGTGGACGTAAACTTGTCGTGCCACAAGAAGGAAGGTGGAACAGCCTTGTCGATACTCTGCAAAGTTATTTGGACAATTGGGCAGTGCTAATCAACAAATCACAGAGAAGGTATTGATAAACAGATCGAAGCGAAGGTGAAAGATTTTGCGCTAAAGCGTAATGCTGAAGATTATCTGGAAAGAATGGTCCCGATAGCCGTTGCTTTGGACAAGCTGCAACAATCCAGATGCACACTGAGTCAGGCAGTAGACATCTGGTCAGAACTCAAGACAAAACTCACTCCACTACTATCTACAGCAGATCGTAAGAAATTCATTGCACGCAAATCCACTGGTCTCACTGATGCACACTACCTGGCCTACATTCTGGATCCAAAGGTAAACGGGAACACTTTGGATGCAGAACATGTTGACAGTGCTATGCTTTATTGCCGCGAGTATTATCCAGACTGCATCTCTACAGTTGTTAAGTTTCGAGCTCGAAGTGCCCTGTTCAAAGCTTACATGTTTGAGGACAGTTACTTGGTTGAAGTGAGTGCAGTGGAATGGTGGATGGCAATGGAAGGACGCTTTAATGAAGACTTCATTCAGTTAATTAAATGCTTGCTCTGCTCAGTTGCATCAAGCTCCGATGTGGAACGAGCCTTTTTAACATTTTGACTAGTACACTGCGTAACAGGCTTGGAGTAGCAAAAGCGGCCAAACTTGTGTTTATATACAGAGTTCTAAATGTGAACATTGCTTCGGACTCTGACAACTGATATGAAAATGAAGATGACAATAATCAGGCTAACAATAATGAATAATCACCTGCACCACAAATGTATTGTCTGTGTTGTTGCGGGCTACGGCCAGTTGATTTAACTGTACATATTTTTTAATAAAGTTTAAATTTGTACATAACAACTTTGTTTTAATTCTTTAGAAAGGCTAGGAATAAAATGTTCAGCCCATTGGGTATATTATGATATTCCACATATTTATTTATTTTCAGAACTACATATTATTTCTTATAAGATTTGTCGAGAATGTTGAGAAAATCGATTTAATCGAAAAAATCATGATTTTTTCCAACCCTGTGTTTAATGCATATTTGGGTTTCGACTTCAACTCATGTATGCCTTAGCTACTGTTGGGTAGATGCATACTTTTAAATTCACAAACATGTTTCCCGGCATACTGATGTGTCATTTTATGACTGTAAGACTCCTGTACCCTTTCCTGTAAACATGTTCCAAGTGAATTACAAGCATTTCCCACATGAACACACATTTGGGATGAAAACGGTTGTCAAAGAACCAACTGTAACAAACAATAATATTATGTTTACTTGTATGATTTATTAAAACAACTGTACATAGCTGTATAAAATCATGTTGTTTATTGTGGATTAGGCCTATTTTTTATTTGTAGTCTTCATTTGTAATGTAGTAAAATACCATCATATATCTGGGTTAAAAAAGGTAATAAGATCAAATTAAGTACATTATTTTTATACAATTAGTCATGTTAAAAATAAAATGTGTCTAAAAGAAAAATAAACGCGTTAAATTAAAAAGTTAAATAAATAATTAATTAAATTTAAGCAAAATAATTGAAATGTCATTTCTACTGAAATTATAACAACATGAAACAAAATCACTATATTAAGATGTTATTATTATAATGTTAGTGGTGGGTTATTGTATTATTACAAATGTATATTGATGTAATCATTGTTTGCACACACGTACACACAGTTCTACACTAGTTAACATGTGCATTAGACCACCTGTATATATTATGCAGCCACTGGTGTGTAAAAATAAGTTTGACATAAACAGGAGTTTAAGTGAGATCTCAAAAAGTTGTGCAGATTATTAGCAGGAACAAAAATGGATAACTATTATTGACATCTTGCCTAGGTCTAGGACTAGGCGCTTTCCTTGGCTTAGCAGTTCGACTATACAATTGAGACGTTTCATTAGACATTCAATCCCAGATCAATGAAAAACGGTGAAATTTACACGTCCGTTTAATTTTGATGAAACTTGGTGTGCTTGTTTATGTTCATGAGTTTATGTTGCAAACCAAATTTTAGGTCAGGGTTGGATTCAATTACATTGATCAATTACATGACTGGATAAGTTTCAATTACAGTTACAATTATTTTTAATTTCAAATACAATTACAGTTACCATCCCAAAATATATTCAATTATAATTGTCAGTTATAATTATAATTGCTTAAAATAATATAAACATAACTAATTATATATATCTAAGATCATCCCACATTTATATAATTACCACACAATTGACTTCTCAGCACCTTGCTACCCTCAAGCTTACTAGAAAATAATTCCACAGTGAAAGGATAGTGTTAGTGCACAGCCTTATTTAACTAAATTAAGATAAGTACAGCCAGCCTGTGTAGCACTGGACCACCAGCAGCCTATCTTTTGTTCTTGGCCTCCTACTTGACACTTGTCAACTGCTGAAGCCTGCTACTGCTAGAGCTAGTGCTTCAATGGGTCAGCTCTATATGCCCTCCCCAATGGAAGAGAAGCCATGTTTGACCTCTCTGTCAGTGCTTCCAATGTGCCAAGTCAATAAGGCAAATGAAGACTAGTTGGCACTGTGTCTGTCCATGGGTGACTGATTGTTTGGAAAGACACTATCTGTATCTGTATTTTGACTGGCAAAATGTCCTATGGACACATCACGCCAGTGCGCATGGTGGCTCTTATGGATTAATTTTTTACATGTTGGGCTAGGCTAATCTGGAATGAATTCAGTGACGTACTTGATACAATGCTTGGAGGTAGAGAATTCCACTCTTTTATTGTGACTGGGAAAAAGCTGTTTCCAAATATGTTTGTCGAGTGCCTGATTTGTACTAACTGTTTATTATGTTTACGTGAGCATCTGGTGTTGCGTTTGGTGTATTGATCTAGTGGGATATCTATGAGGTTATGTTCCATTTTATATAATATGCTAAGTCTTTGGGTTTTTCTTCGTGATTGGAGGGTGTCCCACTGGAGATCTTTAAGGAGTTGTGTTACCGTTCCAGGCTCTCTAGAATAGTTGTTCTTACAAAATCTGGCGGCTTGTCTCTGGGTTCTTTCTATGAGTTTGATATTTCTTAGGCAATGTGGATCCCATGATGCTGACGCATATTCAAGTATGGGGCGGACAAGGGTTGTGTAGGCTATGGACTTGATTTGGGTTGGGCATTTATTTAAATTTCTTCTAATCATTCCCAATGTCTGTTGTGCTTTTTTTGTGACCGAGTTGCTTTGTATTGTCCAATTTAATGTATTTGATATATGTATGCCAAGATAACAGTGTGATTCAACAGATTTAAGTTGTTGTCCGCAGAATGTGTAGAGATTTGGTGTCGGTTTTCTTGAGGCTATTGTCATTGTATAACATTTAGTGGGGTTGAATTTCATAAGCCACGTGTGTTGCCATTTCTCAAGTTTGAGCAGATCGTTTTGGAGGACAGATGTGTCTTGGTCAGTTTTAATCGGTGAATATAACAGGCAGTCGTCTGCAAAAAGGCGAACAGTTGAGGAAAGATTGTCTGGCAGGTCATTTATGTAAAGTAGGAAAAGTAGGGGCCCCAGTACTGTGCCCTGTGGTACCCCAGAAATGACTTGAGTTGATGTTGACTTAGATCCATTTATAACGACCTGTTGAGTTCTTCCTGTAAGGAAGCTATTTATCCATGATGATATTGGGCCTGTGATGCCATAGTGTTTGAGTTTGTGGATTAATCTTTTATGTGGAACTTTATCGAATGCTTTGGTGAAGTCAAGGATGGCCATGTCTACAGATTTCTTCTCATCAAGTGATTTGCTTATGTCATGGATTGTTTGAATTAATTGTGTTTCAGTTGATCTTTTGGCACGGAAGCCATGTTGGTGGTCAGTTAGAATGTGGTGCTGTTCAAGATGTTTCATAATGTGACTATGTATGATGTGTTCAAGAAGTTTAGAAACCACAGGTGTTAAGGATATTGGTCTGTAGTTAGATGTTTCTGCTCTACTTCCTTTCTTAAAAATTGCTGTTACATTGGCTTCTTTCCAGGTATTGGGGACTTGTCCAGAGTCAACAGATGATTGGAAAATGTCATGTATTACTGGTGCTAGATGAGAGGCATATCTGTTTAAGAACCATGGTGGAATGCCATCTGGTCCTTGCGATTTAGAAATGTTAATTTTGGAAAGTTGATCAAGTACTCCTTTAAGTGTAATTGTTAGTTTGGGGATTTCTCCATGTGGACTTCTGGCCATATCTGGTAGGGTGGAATTTCCTTCGTGTGTGAAGACACTTTGGAACTGATTGTTTAAGGCTTCTGCTTTATGTTTGTCGTCGCTAATGATGTTACCAGCAATGTTAAGGTCCCCAATACCCTGGTTATCCTGTCTAAGTTTAGAAATGAAGCTCCAAAATGATTTAGGTTTGTCTGTTATTGTTGTTGTCAGGAATTGACTTATGTAGGATAGTCTAGCAGAACGAAGGTGTTTATGCATGTTTCTCCTGATGTCACAGAATTCTTTCCAGTCTTCTGGATTTCTAGTTCTTTTTGCTTTGTTATATAGCTGTTTCTTTATTTTGCACATTTTCTTTAAATCTTTATTGAACCAGGGAAGATTGTGTCTTGAAGTAGTAAGTCGGTGCGGTACATATTGGTTCATAATGTTGATGATTTTCGTGGAAACAAGATTCCACTTGTCATTGACAGTCATGTTTTGGTTTTGAGAGAAGTATTCATGTGTAAAGTTTTCAAGAGATTTCTGGATGTTAATATTGTCGGCTTTATTTCTAATGAAGACTTTACGTTTTGGACGATGTTTGCGTTTGGGCGAAATGTTTACATCAATAATGACTGTGCTATGGTCTGCTATTCCGTCTACTACATTTATCTTCTTTATTAACCCAGGTCTATTGGTGAAGACAAGATCTAAAATATTGTTGGCATTTCCCTGTCTGTGCGTGGGTTCCTTGACATGTTGGATCAGACCATGTTCCTCTGTAAGAGAGAGTAATTTATTGGCAGCAGCTGTACTGTATCCATTGTTAGTTGTGACTTGGTGAATTTCCCAATTGATGTTAGGGAGGTTGAAATCGCCAGTAATGATGACATTATGTGTGTTGATCTTGTTACCTAATTTAGAAAGGGCTAGGTCTAGTTCTTCGATTTGAGTTCCATGAGAGTCATTTGGGGGACGATAGAGGGTACACATGATTATTGGTTTCATTCCTGTTATCTGGGTTTCAGTCCAAATGCTCTCACTGTTAGTGTCTAGGTCTGGTAGGTGGCTTGTTATGAGGTCATCTTTTGATATTTGAAATACCCCCCCTCCAGTAGTGTCTGTTTCTCTGTCCTTTCTAAAGACGTTAAAGTTGCTTGGGAATATTTCTCCATTTTTTATTGAGGGATCTAACCATGATTCAGTGCCACAGATGATGTCTGGGTTATGCAGATTGTTTAGTGCTTCGATGTCTGAGGCTTTCTTTTTAACGCTTTGGCAGTTTATGAGGATGCATCTGAAGTTTGGTCTCTTTTTTGGTCTATATGCTTTCTTGCTATTAGTTGTATTGTTGTTGGTGGTTTCGTTTAGGTTATGACAGTTACTGTCCAGTGGATAAAAGGGATTTGCCGTTGGGATTTCTGTATCTCTGAAGAAAGAATTTGTGAAGTTGAAGTTGTTGCATTCGGGGCAGGCCCACGAACATGAGGAATTTATTAATCGTTTGTATTCATTGTCATCTATTGCACAGCATTGTGAGTGGATCCAGTTTAGGCAGTGGTCGCACTGAATTGCTTTATGGTCATTTAGGACATCTCCATGGCAAATGCCACACGGTGCTGAGCAATTTACGACACTGCTAAACATGACTGTGCCAGGACTGTGGCAGGGCAGGCAGACAGCTGTTATCTGCCCATGTTCACCAGAAAGAGTCACTGTCTGACTATAACACCCCCAAAAGTGGGGAGTATGAGCGGGAAGGTGATTTCAGGGAGAAACAGCCTTGGTTTTCATAATGAAATAAGAACAGTTCTGGGAGTTTCACCCACAATTGGAGAAACGATGGGAAAGTAATTGAATTGTAATTGAACAATTAAGGCAATTACAATTAGTACATCGGAAGGTATGCCCCCCATGCACCCAGTGGATTTCTAAATGAAACTTACTTTTTTGCAACCTTGAAGGTGTCTAGTAAACATATTTGGATGTTCACATTTCGAAATAAAGTCCGAAGGGGTCCGTTTGGTGGCCATCTTGGATTTTGTCACACGCGACTGGTAAAATCAAGGATACCCATAACTTTTGACAAAGACAAATTCATGAACCCACTTTTTCCTATAACTGTGGCATGAGGAATCGCTTGAGATGGTTATTTTGACGATTCAAACATATTTATTGCTTCAAAATGCACATAACACCATATTTTCATGCCTGAAATCGAGTCAAATACTAAATTAAGGATAGATGATTGCGCATAAGCACTGACTCAACATTATATGCCACTATTAGGCAGAAAATGGGCTAATTATGAGTCCAAGAAGAAAGGAAACTACACGAAATATACCCACTACGATCAGTACGTCTACTCAAGAACTATCTACCCGAAACTTACCCTCGACACTACACACTAATCATCATCATTGCCAAGAAGCAGCTCATCATAGTCAATCTGCTGATCATATTCCTCTTCTCCCTCCTCCTCCGCAGCAGCTTTCTCAAGCAAGTCAATGAGTGGGGGAGGCAAGATGGGTCCACATGACCACACTGGCTCCAGTACACCCTCTTCAGTCTTCACCCATCCCTGTCCATCATCGTAGGGCTTGGGTCGCTAGAAGCGAGGCTGGTTGGCCCAACTGAGACGGTCTGCAGAAGCTACCTCCGAGGTCAGACAGAAGTACGTCCTTAACACGTTCGACCTCGGTGGGTGCATAAATGCCCTTCCCCTCAGATGGAAATAGAGAAGTACAAGTCACATGTAGTCACCCCAGGGTGCTCCTCACCAACATCGACCTGTCACACCCTGGCGTGAAGGAGCTTCTTGAGAAGGGCGGCATCGCAGTGGCACGGTCATTAATTCCCGGTGCACTCAGCACAGTCGACAAAACCATGGAGGGGACATTCATGAAGTTCGCCAAGTCGGCAGGAGGTCAAGTATGGCTGTTCTCAATGTCTGCTGCTTATCAGCGTTGGTGCCGCACCACATCCGCTCATGCCCAATATTTTGAGAGGATGCTCGAGATGTGTGGACTCAGCAATGACCCCGAGTGTCCATAGGCAGGGAAGCATCGCGAGCGCGAGGCTGCTGAGATCAAGAAGAGCGAGGAAGCTGAGCAGCAAACACTCACTGCTACCCAGAACTTCATCGACCCCTTCGCCATCCCTGACAAAGACCTGCTCTACAACGTTGCATCCGGTGTTCCTGTTTCCCCGGAGGTCGAGATCGATGTCCTTCAAACTGACACAGTTGGTAAGGAAGCCAAGAAGGCCTTCATCAGTGATCGTTTCCAGAAAGAGTCATCTGAGGAGACCTTCTTTGAAGTTTGAACCCATCAAGAAGCAGAAGCTGAAGACAATGGAGGCCTCAGTCAAGACAGTCAAGCTCACCTCCACACAGGGAAAGCTCATCCAGTACCGTGAGCAGAGCAACCTGGCCTTTATGCTTCTTATCAAGTCGCAGCTCCTGGATGAGCCTCTTGACCTTGATGAACTGATGCGGTACTCCCTCACCCCTGTTCCTCCCTGCCTCGGCATCCCCGACAGATTCTTCGCCAAAACGAACAAGGCCTCCATGCTACACTTCTTGTTAATTGACACCCCCGATGAGGTGCCCTACCCACAAGACTCAATCCACATCCAGGATGGCATGGCTCTCTGACAAGTGCTCACCAATCTGCCCCAGACGAACGGTGACATTTGCCTCCAGGTGCAGGACCAGATGGCTGCCAAAAAGAACTTAGTGTTCTCCACTGACTGCTATCATGCAGACTCTATCAAGCCACAGGAGAGATTGCACCGTGGCTTCTCCCAGAAGTACATCATCGATGGATCGGCCACCAGGAAGCCCGCCGACTTCAAGCTGTTTCTGGCCAATGAAGAAAACAAGTGACAGCTCTGCCACCTGCTGCTCCGGGACTGGAGCAGCAAGGCGGCGGGCTCGCGACTCGAGAAGTGCGGGGCAGTGGTTGCCATCGTGGAGGGAAGGCACATCAGCTGGACTCATCCAATGGTGAAATGACTACGCGCGAGATCGATGAGTTGTCCTCCTCAGACACCCGAGTCGTTCTCTACCTCCAATATGCCTCCAAGCAAGGGTACAAGTCGGCTGTAGTGAGAATTCCTGATAGTGACATATTCTTCATCCTGCTCCACCACTCGCACTCCATCAGCCTCACCATCTATCTCGACACCGGCATGGATAAGCACTGCCAGATAGTCAACGTGACGGAGCTGGCCAAGTCACAGGAGCACGCTGGTCGGGTTCTACGTGTTCTGAGGCGAGGACTGCACCAGCGCCTTCAAGGGCAAAGGCAATATGGCGCCCCTGGAAAAGCTCCAGAAGAACCCTAAGTATCACAATGTTTTCAAGAAACTTGTTGATGACTGGACGGTGAAGCCGGAAGTGAAGGCAGAACTGGAGGCCTTCACCTGCCTCATGTACTGTCAGGCTCGCGAGACATCAGTGGATGCTGTGCGAGGGAAGATGCTCATACAGATGGTGGGAGAACACAAGAAGCTCATCACCAAGTCCAAGGTTGACCTGGCTCTCCTCCCACCCTGCTAATTCTTCATGTTGGCCTGGCCAACCAGCCTCGCTTCTGGCGACCCAAGTCCTACGATGATGGACAGGGATGGGTGAAGACTGAGGAGGGTGTACTGGAGCCAATGTGGACCCATCTTGCCTCCCCGACTCATTGACTTGCTTGAGAAAGCTGCTGAGGAGGAGGAGGAGGGAGAAGAGGAAGATGATCAGCAGATTGGCTATGATGAGCTGCTTCTTGGCGATGATGATGATTAATGTGTAGTGTCGGGTAGATAGTTCTTGAGTAGAAGTAGACACTGATCATAGTGGGTAGATTTCGTGTAGTTTCCTTTCTTCTTGGACTCATAATTAGCCCATTTTCTGCCTAGTAGTGGCATATAATGTTGAGTCAGTGCTTATGCGCAATCAACTATCCTTAACTTAGTATTTGACTCGATTTCAGGCATGAAAATATGGTATTATGTGGATTTTTAAGCAATCAGTACGTTTGAATCGTCAAAATAACCATCTCAAGCGATTCCTCATGCCACAGTTATACGAAAAAGTGGGTTCATTTGTCTTTGTATGATGAATGGTTCAAAAGTTATGGGTATCCTTGATTTTACCAGTCGCGTGTGACAAAATCCAAGATGGCCACCAAACGGACCCCTTCGGACATTATTTTGAAATGTGAACATCCAAACCTGTTTACTAGACACCTTCAGGGTTACAAAAAAGTAAGTTTCATTTAGAAATCCACTGGGTGCATGGGGGCATACCTTCCGACTGTACTATAACTGTATCATGAGCCCTTCATACACACTGTGTAGCACTTTATGTAATTTACCAGTTAATGGGTTGATGTGTCTGTTTGTTGAAGACAGCAGCCATGACAACATGGCTCTATTCTGTACTGTACGACTGGAATTATGCTGAAGTGGCTACAAAGTGACTCGTGAGTCATCCTTTGGTTTCTAGTGAAGCCCAGGGATAATTTCTTTAAGTTAATGAGCTCTTTAGGAAAATCCTTCATTAAAAAAACAAAAACAGCCACAGTCATATGACAGAGGACACTATTTCCATGACACACCACCAGTGACAGTGTCCTGCTTGCTCGTGCTCGTGTTGATAGTATCCAGATCACTGTTGAGGAATGCAATTGCTTTTAAAGAATAAAATTGGCCTGATGAGCTCTAGAATCTTAATGAAGCAGGCCCTGGTCATCCCAGAGTGATGGAGATAACAATGAATCATTGAATATTGTAGCCAGAAAAAGATGTGAACAATTATAGGACTGTGCTGACCAGTTTGCTTTTAGTTGAAAGATGTCACAAGGGCAGTATTGTACTGCACACATCCGAGTGTAATTTCATCTTTGTCAGTCCAAGCGAAAGATATTTTTACATTGAAAAATATGTGAGAAAAATATATAGCATTTAACTAGTACCTCCAGCCAGTTAGCTTCCCATCTGAGAGACATATTATTGTTAAGAACTGTACTCTTGCTATGCCAAAGGCTTCTGTTTGCCATCTATATCTAACTCAAGTTACAATTAAAACTGGGAAAGTAATAATAAAGTATTTTAAATGTGATTGCTTCATATATAGCTCTAGGAATGATAATTGCAAATGTAGGTGTAACAGATGGTTGTATCAGTGCATGTATAGAGGAACTTGTGGAAGACAAAAACAATCAAGTTAACTATATTTAGTACAATATGTAGTAGATATCATGCTCCATAACGTTGACAAATAAGTACACCAGTCCTTCTCCAGCTTGTGTCACATGACGACTGTCATGTGACCTGTAACTTCATTCTGCTGAAGAAGACCGCTGGATGCACTTGAAATGTACACAATAGAATCAAAGTTCCTTGTAAGGTAATCAGGTCAAACATTCACAACTAAGAAACAGATCATCAGTCCATTCAAGGAAGTACACATTGGTTTGGTTGGCTGTCACCAGGTGGCTGTCGAGGACGTCACATGTGATCCTCGATGAGATCCACAAGTGAGACTTGCATTCGGACTTCCTCATGATCATCTTGAAGGAGTTGACAGCTGGACAGCCAGACCACAAACTTGATGAGTGCCACGCTCATCGCACACATGTTCTCTAAGTATTTTAGTAAGTGACTGTTCTCTCGATACTTCAGTAAGTGTCTGTTCTCTCAGTACTTCTGTAAATGACTGTTACCTTGGTACTTCCACAAGTGGCTGTTCTCTCAGTACTTCAGTAAGTAAATGTTCTCTTGGTACTTCAGTAAGTGACTGTTCTCTGTACTTCAGTAAGTGAATATTCTCTTGGTACTTTAGTAACTGTTTTCTCGGTACTTCAGTAAGTGACTGTTCTCTCTATACTTCAGTAAGTAAATGTTATCTTGGTACTTCAGTGACTGTTCTCTCGGTACTTCAGTAAGTGACTGTTCTCTCTATACTTCAGTAAGTTAATATACTCTTGGTACTTTAGTGACTGTTCTCTCGGTACTTCAGTAAGTGACTGTTCTCTCAGTACTTCAGTAAGTGACTGTTCTCTCTATACTTCAGTAAGTGACTGTTCTCTTGGTACTTTAGTGACTGTTCTCTCGGTACTTCAGTAAGTGACTGTTCTCTCGGCACTTCAGTAAGTGACTGTTCTCTCTATACTTCAGTAAGTGAATATTCTCTTGGTACTTTAGTGACTGTTCTCTCGGTACTTCAGTAAGTGACTGTTCTCTCAGTACTTCAGTAAGTGACTGTTCTCTTGGTACTTCAGTAAGTGAATATACTCTTGGTACTTCAGTGACTGTTCTCTCGGTACTTCAGTAAGTGACTGTTCTCTCTATACTTCAGTAAGTGAATATTCACTTGGTACTTTAGTGACTGTTCTCTCGGTACTTAAGTAAGTGACTGTTCTCTCAGTACTTCAGTAAGTGACTGTTCTCTCTATACTTCAGTAAGTGAATATTCTCTTGGTACTTTAGTGACTGTTCTCTCGGTACTTCAGTAAGTGACTGTTCTCTCAGTACTTCAGTAAGGGACTGTTCTCTCTATACTTCAGTAAGTGAATGTTCTCTTGGTACTTCAGTAACTGTTCTCTCGTTATTTCAGTAAGTGACTGTTCTCTCTATACTTCAGTAAGTGAATGTTCTCTTGGTACTTCAGTAACTGTTCTCTCGTTATTTCAGTAAATGACTGTTCTCTCAGTACTTCCGTAAATGACTGTTATCTTGGTTATCTTCCAAAAGTGGCTGTTCTCTCAATACTTCATTAAGTGAATGTTTTCTCAGTACTTCAGTAGGAGACTGTTCTCTCAGTACTTCAGTAAATGAATGTTCTTAGTACATCTGCGAATGACTGTTTTGAGTTCTCCCACATAATTTGATTAAGTTTCACATATTCAGTTTGTGATAGGTTTAAATTATTGGGTATGTCACTTTTTACCATTAGTATTCATTTCTGTCATACAGGGCAAAGCTGGTGGATAATTGAAAAGATCATACAAGTGGAAGTGATAATATGTGCATGCTGCCATGTGGTTCTTGTATGCATTATTTTACATATGTTGATACAACAGTCAAAAGTTTGTATTATCTTGATCAGTCCTGTAGAAGTATTGTCATTATGTTAAGTAAATCCAGCTGAAATTATTACAATTTGCAGATGTTCAGTGCTTTAGCTAAAGAATAATTATAATAAAGGTATTTATATAATGCTCGATCAATCGAAATTGCTCTTGGGCACTTTACATACATTCATAGTAGTACTTTACATAAAGGAAATGTAAACTAAATAAACATGATAAAAGCATTAGTCATACAAGAAAAAATATAAAAAGATAAAACTGCTAACAAATAAATATACTAAAATATTCTAAAACTACAACCTGCCACCGACTACAGATTCCCACGCAAAATGCACGGCTGCAAGAAGCACGAGTTGATGGAGAAGAGATGAGAGTACAAACTGTGGATCGACATACGTGGCTGGTGAGGAGTGCCAGGGAAAAACAGGGACTAGGATTGTGATAATCTAGGTATACGTAGGCAACCTCTTTGGATGACATGTATTGTTTCAGAATCATTCTGCTAACATTGTGGCAGTTCCACCAGCTATGAGATGGATTATAAACGAGTACCTAGCTATACACAGCATTGGATATATATATATATGTAACTGAATAGTTTTCATGCAGTAATTACAACATGGCTGAATGCTTCCAGAGAGTTGAGTTGGTATTGGAATGGACATGTCTGCAAGGGGGTAAAGTGTAAAGTGCTTTGAGCAGAACATAAAATTTGATGTCATGCTATAGGCTGCATGTAGGAACTTACCGCTGTATTGATCCTGATATTGTCCTGTGTCCATGTGTGTGCAGGTATTCTCCTCGCATGCTCAATGTCCTGCAATCAGTGGCTGACAACAAGGTGGGCATTGACCTGGCCGCAGCACTTGTCCAGTACATTGTCCGGAATAAGCCGGTCAGTTCCACGCAGGACACCTAGTTGTGTTAAAGTGCACAGACATTGTTCTGTTTTTAAAGTAAATTATGCATAATATATTGTACCATCTCTAGTGTCACTCTTCCATACTTACATGTCTTCATTAAATGTCATGAAACATTTCATTCTAATCAACGATTATCAAATAAATTAATTCTTCATGTTATGTAAGTTAATATAAATAAATCATTACAATGATTTACAATGAAGCCAACCACTGCATGTAAAATAAACTACAGGCACTATGATGTTAGTGTTGAATATGTACCCTCTCTGTATAATGATGTAAATTTTACATTGTCTGTGGGACTACTTAATTTTTGCTCCCTCTAGAATTGTTTGTGAGAGTATTTCATGTTTACAAAATCTGTGTGACCATCTGTTGTTGAGATTGTGTTGTTGACACTGTGTTGTTGACACTGTTGTTGACACTGTGTGTGACTTGTTGACACTGTAGGATGGAGCCATCCTTGTGTTCCTGCCTGGAGCTGGTGACATCAAGGCACTGAATGATGTACCTGCATAGAGGTAGTTATATTTACATTAACAACTTTTACTACACTGTATATATGTGTATGCATGTGTATGTGCGTGTATAAGGGTTTGTCGTATATGCATTTGCATAGACAAACTATCTCGATGACACAAAAAATGTAGTTATCACCTCCAGTGTTTGTTCTGTGGGTATATGAATATCACACACAGACACACGCACACGCGCGCTCGCACGCACAGCTGACTGGAGGACCCGTACGTGCGCTCTGTCACAACTTGAGCAGTTATACCACACCCTATATCCCAGAGTGTTCTCCCTTGTCATCCCTGCCTTCTGGTGCCCCTAAGGTTGGGTTCTCATTATCCCACCGCATTCCCGCATTCCGACCACCAAACAATGTGAATTCTTCTCAAAGCCACCACAAGATCGTCATAACAACCAACACTGCCGAAACCTGGTATGGAAATCCATTGGTCTGCTCGGGTTGATGATATTGTTGACAAAATGTTAACAGTAGCTTGTTGAAAACTATTCAGACTAACTGTGAATTAAAATTATTATGTGTTTCATCTTAATGACCTATCCATCCCATGACCTGTTGCCTAGCAAAACCTCTGTTAAGCAATCAAAAATGGATGCCGAACTCATGGTGCATTTATGCATTCCATCATATGTTTTGTTGAAATTCTGTCCACAAAAGAGATTGTTCATGAGAAAAATATAAGTTAAAGTTTTTAAAGTGACAACGGCGGGAACGTCTGATTTATGAGATGTCATGCAACAATTGTAGTTTAATTCATATATATACCCGTTACTAACATTGTTGGCATGACTAAGCTTGATGGAGGTCACATCAATGTCACCTGTGTTGAATTTAGCCATTCTGTTTGTCTCTTGCAGTATCACAATAGATGACGCTGTCTATGTTGTTGATGGGGGTAAGATCAAGATGAAGAACTTTGACCCAGCCAACAACATTACAACCTTGAAGCCTGAGTGGGTAAGTCAGGCCAATGCCAAGCAGCATCGGAGCCGGCCTGGAAGATGAGTCAGGCCACATGTACTCTGATAGCAAGGGAACTCTTGGGGTGTCGTAGTGCAGTGGTTAGAACAGCAGACTCAATCGAGAGAAAACAATTTTGAATCCTCTTGCTGCCATGTCCAAGCTTGGGCAATGTTTTCCATTCCACATTGCCTCAGTTCATTCAGTTATATAAATGAGTACCTGAATATAGAGGTACTTGTATATGGATGATTTTTATGCAGTAGTTGTGGTGTGGTTGAATGCTTCACAGAGATGTAGAAATGGTTTTTAAACTGCCCACGAGCCAAAAATATCTGTCTAGGTCATGTCCCATAAATTTTGTGATTTTGGCAGAAATGCATGTTTAATAATCTCATCTTTCAATGTCTGGTTTATTTTCCTCTACAAATAATCACAAACTAAAAAAATGTCTGTATTTACGTACCCACACATCAAGAAACAAATCAAAATCACCTCGTTTTTTTAAATGTCACTTTTTAAAATGTTGCTTCAATTTTAGCAATAAATCAAAAACTACTGAAGATATTTCAACAAATGAGGTATCATTTTAAAGATTATGATAAATATTCACTTTCCAGGTTACACATATCAACCCATGAGTCTATCCTCTTAGGGTATAGCCGGACATCTGTTATCACTTGTACACAGAGTATCACAGTCGGCACTTCTCTGACTACCAACTGCCAGAGATCCTCAGGACATGATTGAAGGAACTCTGTCTACAAATCAAGGTCAGCACATCGTAACATGTTATTTCACACATAGGATGGTGTAATTTGTAGGCAAGGCAATGCAACCGCCTAGCATGGAAGCCCGACATCACGCAATATCAACCCTCATCCACCTGGTGAGTAACTGTCAAACAATCATTTCAACCCTCGTCCACCTGGTGAGTAACTATCAAATCATATCCTCAACCCTCGACCACCTGGTGAGTAACTATCAAACCATATTCTCAACCCTCGTCCACCTGGTGAGTAACTGTCAACATCATGTCAACTCTTGTCCACCTGGTGAGTAACTGTTAAACCATCATCTTAACCCTCGTCCATCTGGTTGAGTAACTGTCAAACCATTTCAACCAGTGTCCGCCTGGTGAGTAATTATCAAACAATTTTATCGATAAGTGTTTGCATGTGAGTATGTAAAAGTATAAATATAAAATTACATATATACAACTTTGAGATATGGATCTAGGAGACCAGTATTAAGTGCCATATATAAATAGTTGCATGTATCAGTAGACAGACTGACACACTCAAGGACCAGGCTATACAAGGTGACATTATAAATGGTTATGGTTTGAATGGTTATTTACCCAAAGGGAATAGCAGCTTACACTGTTTTGTATTCTGGTCTCAACTACTGTAGTCTTACAGACTGTTCTACCCTATCTGTCATTCCCTGCCGACAGAACGCCCTAGATGACCAGGAGGAGTTGACACTCTTGGGGTACCACCTCGGCAAGATGCCCTGGGATCCTCACACCAGCAAGATGCTACTGTTTGGGGCAATGTTCTCCTGCCTCAATCCCATCCTCACAGTCGGAGCAAGTCTCAGCTTCAAGGACGCCTTCTACATCCCAATGGTGAGTACACACCCCATGGTGAACACAGTACACACCCCATGATGAATACACACCCCATGGTGAGTACAGACATATATATTTCACACATCATGATCAGTACACACCCCATGGTGGGTACACACCCCATGGTGAGTACAGACAGATACACTTCACTCCCCATGGTCAATACACACCCCATGGTCAGTGCATGCCTATGGTCAGTTACATGCCCATGATCAATACACACTCTCACAGTGACCACCTAATGCTCATCAACGCCTATGAGGTCAGTGCCAAGCAACATGCATGCCAGTAAACTACATACCCAGGGGTACTTGTTAGTTGTAAACTATGCATTTGTTTGTTTCAATTATAAACATTGTAAGTCAAAACTAAGTGTAAACTACACGGCTATTTCAGTTTCAGGAATGGAACAGTTCACCTAGTCTATTGAATTGTATCAAAGTGTCATGAATTACATGAATGTTGTTGATGCGGACTGAGTGATCATGTGACTGTTGCCAGGGTTGGGAGACAGCGAAGGACTGGGGGACAGCGGGACAGTACTGCTGGGAACACTTCCTGTCTGCTAGCACTCTCAGGGTAAGTTTCCAGCATCAGTGTAGCTCAGACGATGTGTTGATCTCTTGAAATCTACAAGTTATCTGTTTTCTTGACTGTGGGAACCACACAGTTCTGCCAAACATCAAAGGACTTTGTGATTAGCCCGTCTGGCCTTCACAATATTGTCAACAGAGGTTGTTTAGTATCTGAGTGTTACCTTCGCACTTTTTATAATTTGCAGGTGCAACATTGAAATTGCAAATACTGTTTCGGACGTATTAGAAACAATGTAACAGACAGTATACTGTTAACATATTTATTCCGGTATTAATCTTCAATATTACATTAGAACAAATAATGTACTGCTTTCCTTTTGAAGACAATGTCTGCTGTGAATGTGGGACATGGTGGTCGACTGGTAAGGTAGGGTGCTGGACTGTCAGTCAGAGGAACCGGGGTACAGATCCTGGTGCCGATTGGTGGGTCCGGACTTGTATTGGCCATCAAGTCGAAACTTGTTCAATTTTGTTTACCCAACGTTGCCTGTGTTGGTCCCTTCCATCTGGTGTCTATGCCAGGGGAAGTAAAAGATCCCACTCACGGAAATGGAAAAAACCTGTTGTTTACTCACTGAGCTGGGATCCTATTCACCTATCTAAACTCCCAATGCCACAATAATCAACCAAATGATTGTGGGCATTTATTGGAAGAAGAATGTCTGATGTCAGTTGTGTACCTCCTGTGTTGTGTTTAGATGCTACACGACATGAGACATCAGTTTGCCCAGTTCCTGCATGAGATGGGTTTCAACAAGTCAGATACCTCGAAAGCAGCTGATGCCAACCGCAACACAGGTACAGAGGCTGGGTGCAGCAGAGCACGCTGGCAGAGATGAGACAGAAATACCTCAAAGACATTTATAACAATAAACGGTCGAAATTTGTATAGCACCCAAATCTACAGTAAAATGCTCTTGGTTGCTTTACATAGAATTGTTTAAAACTGATTTTGAACAGTAAATCTAAAAAAGTTAGACACTTAATTAAACGACAATAACAGAATCGTCATATGCCCAAAGAAGTTATTTCTGTGTTGATCTGATGCCTGTCTTTGAACGTGGAATGTAACATATCTTTATGCAGTGTTTATTCAATAATTGGTTAATTATTGTTCAAATAAATAAATTATATACAAATTGTGTTTTGTTGTTGTTTAGACTGTTGTATGTACTGTGCTGTACATACATGTTTTGTATGTGTAATGTGCTGTACAAACATGTTGTATGTGTACTGTGCTGTACAGACATGTTGTATGTACTGTGCAGTACAGACATCTGTTGTATGTGTACTGTACTCTACAGACATGTTGTATGTACTGTGCTGTACAGACAGGTGTTGTATGTGTACTGTGCTGTACAGACATGTATGTACTGTGCTGCACAGACATCTGTTGTATATGTACTGTACTCTACAGAAATATGTTGTATGTACTGTGCTGTACAGACATGTGTTGTATGTGCTCTCTGTGCTGCACATATGTGTTGTATGTGCTCTGTGCTGTACATACATGTATTTATATGTACTGTGCTGTACATACATCTGTTGTACTGTGCTGTACAGACATGTGTTTACATGTACTGTACTGTATATGTTGTATATACTGTGCTGTACAGACATACATTGTATGTACTGTGCTGTATAGACATATGTTGTATGTGAACTGTTCTGTACAGACATGTGGTGTATGTGTCTTATGTGTACTGTGCTGTACATACATGTGTTGTGTGTATTGTGCTGTACAAACACATGTTGTGTGTGTACTGTGCTGTACAGACATGTGTGTTGTGTGTGTACTGTGCTGTACAGACACGTGTTGTGTGTGTACTGTGCTGTACAAACATCTGTTATATGTGTACTTTGCTGTATAAACATGTGTTGTACAAACATGTGTTGTGTGTGTGTACTGTGTTGTACAAACATGTGTTGTGTGTGTGTACTGTGCTGTACAAACATGTGTTGTGTGTGAACTGTGCTGTACAGATGTGTTTATTTGTCACAGACAACAAACAGCTGGTGAGGGCAATCAACTGTGCTGGACCCTACTCTAATGTAGCAAATATTTACAAGGTGAAGAAGTCTGTGAGAGGGTAAATCTGTGAGAGGAAGTCAGTGAGAGAGGAAGTCTGTGAGAGGGTGAGTCTGAGTGAGTTTAAGTCTGAGAGGGTAAGTCTGAGAGAGAGTATGTGAGAGAGTAAGTTTGAGAGAGGGTAAGTCTGAGAGACAGTATGTGAGAGGGTAAGTCTGGGAGAGGGTAAGTCTGGGAGAGGGTAAATCTGTGAGAGGGTAAGTCTAAGAGAGAGCATGTGAGAGGTTAAGACTGAGAGAGGGTAAGTTTGTGAGCGAGTTAGTCTGTGAAAGAGTATGTGAGAGGGTAAATCTGAGAGAGGGTAAGTCTGTGACAGGGTAAGTATGTTGAAAGGGTAAGTGTATGAGAGGGTAAGACTGTGTGAGGATAAGTCTGTGAGAGGGTATGTCTGTGAGAGGGTAAGTGTATGAGAGGGTAAGACTGTGAGATGGTAAGAACCGGGGTACAGATCCTGGTACCGATTGGTGGATCCGGACTGGTATTGGCCATCAAGTCGAAACTTGTTCAATTTTGTTCACCCAACGTTGCCTGTGTTGGTCCCTTCCATCTGGTGTCTATGCCAGGGGAAGTAAAAGATCCCACTCACGGAAATGGAAAAAACCTGTTGTTTACTCACTGAGCTGGGATCCTATTATCTAAACTCCCAATGCCACAATAATCAACCAAATGATTGTGGGCATTTATTGGAAGAAGAATGTCTGATGTCAGTTGTGTACCTCCTGTGTTGTGTTTAGATGTTACAGGACATGAGACGTCAGTTTGCCCAGTTCCTGCATGAGATGGGTTTCAACAAGTCAGATACCTCGAAAGCAGCTGATGCCAACCGCAACACAGGTACAGAGGCTGGGTGCAGCAGAGCACGCTGGCAGAGATGAGACAGAAATACCTCAAAGACAATTATAACAATAAACGGTCGAAATTTGTATAGCACCCAAATCTACAATAACATGCTCTTGGTTGCTTTACATAGAATTGTTTAAAACTGATTTAAACAGTAAATCTAAAAAAGTTAGACACTTAATTAAACGACAATAACAGAATCGTCATATGCCCAAAGAAGTGATTTCTGTGTTGATCTGATGCCTGTCTTTGAACGTGGAATGTAACATATCTTTATGCAGTGTTTATTCAATAATTGGTTAATTATTGTACAAATAAATAAATTATATACAAATTGTGTTTTGTTGTTGTTTAGACTGTTGTATGTACTGTGCTGTACAGACATGTTTTGTATGTGTAATGTGCTGTACAAACATATGTTGTATGTGTACTGTGCTGTACAGACATGTTGTATGTACTGTGCTGCACAGACATCTGTTGTATATGTACTGTACTCTACAGAAATATGTTGTATGTACTGTGCTGTACAGACATGTGTTGTATGTGCTCTCTGTGCTGCACATATGTGTTGTATGTGCTCTGTGCTGTACATACATGTATTTATATGTACTGTGCTGTACATACATCTGTTGTACTGTGCTGTACAGACATGTGTTTATATGTACTGTACTGTATATGTTGTATATACTGTGCTGTACAGACATACATTGTATGTTCTGTGCTGTATAGACATATGTTGTATGTGAACTGTTCTGTACAGACATGTGGTGTATGTGTCTTATGTGTACTGTGCTGTACATACATGTGTTGTGTGTATTGTGCTGTACAAACACATGTTGTGTGTGTACTGTGCTGTACAGACACGTGTTGTGTGTGTACTGTGTTGTACAAACATCTGTTATATGTGTACTTTGCTGTATAAACATGTGTTGTACAAACATGTGTTGTGTGTGTGTACTGTGTTGTACAAACATGTGTTGTGTGTGTGTACTGTGCTGTACAAACATGTGTTGTGTGTGAACTGTGCTGTACAGATGTGTTTATTTGTCACAGACAACAAACAGCTGGTGAGGGCAATCAACTGTGCTGGACCCTACTCTAATGTAGCAAATATTTACAAGGTGAAGAAGTCTGAGAGAGGGTAAATCTGTGAGAGAGGAAGTCTGTGAGAGGGTGAGTCTGAGTGAGTTTAAGTCTGAGAGGGTAAGTCTGAGAGAGAGTATGTGAGAGAGTAAGTTTGAGAGAGGGTAAGTCTGAGAGACAATATGTGAGAGGGTAAGTCTGGGAGAGGGTAAATCTGTGAGAGGGTAAGTCTAAGAGAGAGCATGTGAGAGGTTAAGACTGAGAGAGGGTAAGTTTGTGAGCGAGTTAGTCTGTGAAAGAGTATGTGAGAGGGTAAATCTGAGAGAGGGTAAGTCTGTGACAGGGTAAGTATGTTGAAAGGGTAAGTGTATGAGAGGGTAAGACTGTGTGAGGATAAGTCTGTGAGAGGGTATGTCTGTGAGAGGGTAAGACTGTGAGAGGGTAAGTCTGTCAGTGGCCAGAGTGTGTGAGAGGGTAAGTTTGTGCGAACTATTGGGCTCAATCTGAAGAGACCCTTGGAACTTGGTGGTGTTGACCCTAATGTGAGGGTTGCCCCTGGGGTGGGGGTGGATACCAGCTTCCATGGTTGTATTGGAGAGGTAGGTGGCAACACTACAAAGAGAGTGAATGGCAGAGCTATGTTCCGTCCATACATGTAACACTGTTGTAGTTGCAGACTGATAGCCACAGCAACATGTTAACACTATACAATCTAATATTAACAGATTGATTGTTGATAGATAGTTTTCATTTTTTGGCCGAAGGTCCAATGGACTATTTCCATCACTCTGCGTCCGCCGTCTGCTGTTAGCTGCAGTATCTCAGAAGCCGTTCAGCAACTTTTTCTCTAATTTTGCATAGAATATCTTAGGGCACTGCCACTATGCACGAGAAATCTGTATTTGATTGAATCATTTTAAGGGTTCCCTAGGATCTCCAAGTACCCCAAAACTGATAAAAATGTAACATTTGGCCTATTTTTTCAAAAACTGTTCAAAGTCAACACTGACTAAATTCTGCAGTCTAGTGCTACTGTTCCATTGAGACCTTGACTAATCTTTAATTGTTCACAGCGCCCAGGCAGAGTAGACACACTTGACCCCTGTTATACTGAACAGTTGCCTAACACTTTTTATCTTCAAAACTAGTGATTTTCTATAATTGCAAGTTGTGTTTATTTTGATGTTCATTTAATTATTATAAAATGGTGTGACTGGTGTCTATTGGTTAAAGATGTATTGTCTGTAGAAACCTGTAGGTGACAAACATAGAAAATTAATATTCTGGACAACTATAGAGTGAAATATCCTACACTTTATTGATATCAAATGCATTCTACTGTTCTGTTTACGCTTGCCATGCTTTGTGTAGACATGATACTGTGTAAATCAATTGTATCAATATAGACTAATAATTACAGATTCACAATATAATTGACACCTGAAACAACCAAATGTCAACCATTAGAAGAGTTGACATAGTTCTGCTATACACAAGCAAGAAATTTATTTGATTGAATCATTCTGGTGTCATCGGCATATAGTAGAACATACATTTTCTACATCATCCCTAAGGTTGTTGTAAATTTCACCAGCTGCCATGTCAAGTCCGTTATAATTATGACTAACAGTGTTCAAAATGATTCAGGTAAATAGCAAATAACAAAGGACACAAGTTTTCTCCTTGCCATACCTATACATCACATGAGAAGAAGGCTGACACAGCCTGGCCCTGATTTATACATGATCTAGCATTTTTGTATATGTTGTGTACAACTTTCAACACAATACCATTAATACCGCATGAAATTATCTTAGACCACAGGGAGGACCGGTCTACTAAATCAAATGCTTTCTTATAATCGATGAAGGCACAATAAAGCCTTTTGCGTCGAAACAAATACAATTCAACCAATATCCCTATTTGACCACTGCCTGTTATTCACCTATTACATTCGCTTTGTTTAGGTATGTGGTCAGTCTGGTGTTGTGAACAATCACTAAGGATTAATGAACACTTGTGCAGAATGTCACCCACTTGGCAGGTTTAATTGATCTATTCAGCAATGAGGACACTGCTTAGGCCTCACTCTGGACACTGTCACTCACAGTGTTGTGTATTGTCTTAATTGGTGCATTGAGCTAATCTACTTGACCATGAATCAGTGGTGGCTCTGGTTGTGTATTACACCCAGCTGTGGAGCTAAGATTCTCTGCCTGCTATTGTTTGATGGAAACTGTGACTAATGTGTAATTGGTCACTGGCAGTAGCTTGTGTCAACAGACAGCATTAAGCCACTAGACCCCTGTTAAACTGGACAGTTGCCTGTCAAACAGTGAGTCTACCTTTTGCTCTCAAATAATCTGTCCTCTTAGTTTTACACATGAAGACATAATCTGGCATAACTTGATGAGTCTTTGTAGCAGCACATTTGTACTTCCAGTGTATCATTGCAACATAACATACATATTACATACTGTGTGCCACATTTGAATGTTGTGCATGTAATATTTCCATGCAATCCATTTGCACATATAATGTAAAACTTCAACAGCCGTTTTCTTTATTTTCACTTTTTGATCCCTACCATGTTCACTGCTCCATAACTTTGACAATTTTTGTAGCAGTCATATTTTTGGAAACCGTGTAAAGCACCCTACCAAACCTTTACAAGGATGTAAGAAAACAATGTTAACATTTTTTCGACTTATCACTCATTTGGTCAGCCGGGGTCACATATAGACGTATTAGTCCAAAGGACTTCACGGCCACTTGGCCCATTTTTATTAACCTTCTTACATTGCCACAGGGGGTTGTGGTGTGCTGTAAACATGACATTGTCATATATGGTGTGCTGTAAACATTACATTGTCATGATGGGTGTGCTGTAAACATTACATTGCCATGATCAGTGTTCTGTAAACATAGTTGTTATACTGGTTGGGTGGACTAGTGAATTATGCAGCGTATACAGAGCAGCCTTGTGTTGTAGAAAGAATAAGTACCGCATGATCAAGTTTGGCACCAACGTTGATTTGTCTAAAGAAAAGAAATGGAAGGCACAACTCCAGGAGTTGGGAAAATTTCCCGCCTTCACACGAGTAAGTCTCCCATTGTCTCCCTCATTCTCTCCCTCCCCTCTCCCTTCCTCCCTCTCTTCCTCCCACTCTCCCTCCCTCTCTCCCTCCCTCTCCCCCTCTCCCTCCCTCTCTCCCTCCTTCTCTCCCTCCAACCATCCCTCCCTCCTTCCATTCCACACAGGTTATAGCCGCCAGTAACGTGCCACTGTAACCATTACAGGTTGTAGCCGCCAGTAATATGTGCCACTGTAACCATTACAGGTTATAGCAGCCAGTAACCTGTGCCACTGTAACCATTACAGGTTGTAGCCACCAGTAACATGTGCCACTGTAACCGTTACAGGTTGTAGCTACCAGTAACATGTGCCACTATAACCGTTACAGGTTGTAGCCGCCAGTAACATGTGCCACTGTAACCGTTACAGGTTCTAGCTACCAGTAACATGTGCCACTGTAACCGTTACATGTTGTAGCTGCCAGTAACATGTGCCACTGTAACCGTTACAGGTTGTAGCCGCCAGTAACATGTGCCACTGTAACCATTACAGGTTGTAGCCACCAGTACCATGTGCTAATGTAACCATTACAGGTTGTAGCCGCCAGTAACCTGTGCCACTGTCACCATTACAGGTTGTAGCCACCAGTAACATGTGCCAATGTAACCGTTACAGGTTCTAGCCACCAGTATCCTGTGCCACTGTAACCGTTACAGGTTGTAGCCAACAGTAACATGTGCCACTGTAACCGTTACAGGTTGTAGCTGCTAGTAACATGTGCTACTGTAACCGTTACAGGTTGCAGCTGCCAGTAACATGTGCCACTGTAACCGTTACAGGTTGCAGCTGCCAGTAACATGTGCCACTGTAACCGTTACAGGTTGTAGCTGCCAGTAACATGTGCTACTGTAACCGTTACAGGTTGTAGCTGCCAGTAACATGTGCCACTGTAACCGTTACAGGTTGCAGCTGCCAGTAACATGTGCCACTGTAACTGTTACAGGTTGTAGCCACCAGTAACATGTGCCACTGTAACCGTTACAGGTTGTAGCTGCCAGTAACATGCTGAGTCACATTGGCCACAAGATCCTTGGAATGAACACGGTGCAGCTCTACATGAAGGTGCCTGGGTCCCGCACTCCTGGTAGGACTCTCGTTGTTTCACAACATTTTGTTCCTAAAACCAAACTAACATTGGCAAACATTCTTCAGTAGCTGCACCAAAATCTAGAATCAACCCCGTATTACTTTAAAATCAGCTGAAACTATAGCAACCTTTCGTAAAAAAAATAGACTTATTTATTTGAAATCGCATTTCCACCCTATTCTTCGGCAGTCCCTTGCTCTAATGACGACACTTGCTTGTCCCTGTTAATGATTTTGTCCAATGATTCTTGTATGTCGCGCCTCTGAGCTCAAATTCCTTCAGGGGGATATTGGCACTATCGACATTTATTTTATTATTGTTAATTCCCTTGTAATTATCTTCACACTGAATGCCCCATTCCTCCCAGGTGCAGGGGTATGTTTAGGGGGGCATGACCTGTTTTGGCAATTTTTTTTTCCTTGATAATTTGTTGGACTGCTTTATTTTAACATGAAGAAAGAATAATAATAACAAACTTCTATAGCGCCTTATCATCACAGGCCTCAGCTCAGATGTGTAATATGCAAGAATCAAAGCAAAAGCAACGGACTGCCCAAGATTTACGCTGTGAATGAATTAGTTCCATATTTTCATGTGTGTCCAGTGTAGACATCTTTCATTAAGGAGAGGTTTCCACTGAGTACTTGCAGAAATTAATACAGTCTGAATGATTTACCTTCCAATACTGGGGTATAACCACCGAGTAAAACAAAATATGAAATACATAATCTTTGTTAAATGTGTGTATCAATATTATGCAAATTTGACAGAAACGAATGACTAGTGCTTGTGGGACTTGGGTGGAGCACCGTGGTGCAGTGGCTAGAGCTTCAGACTCTCGACCGAGAGAACCCGGGTTCGATTCCTGTGCAACAATGTCGAACCTTGGGCAAGTTCGTTCACTCTACATTGCTCCAGTTCTCTCAGCTGTATGAATGTGTACCTTGCTCTAGACAGTCGTGGATATTTAATTTAATTGCAGTGTGGCTGGATGCTTCCTAGAGAAGTCGAGATGGTATTCGATTGAACAGATCTGTCAGGAAGTAAAGTGTAGAGCTCTTTGAGCAGTCCTTTTTTGTGCTTGAAACCTTGTTATTTGAGAAATCAACAAGGTTTTGTTATTATGTTTCCTCGATAGTCCACCAGGAAAACTTGAATTACGCCGCAGTGAACATCAATATTGGGCCAGGAGACTGTGAATGGTTCGGGGTGCCAGAGAGCTACTGGGGCGTCATACACCAACTGTGTGAACAGTAAGTGGGGGTTTGGGGCGTCATACACCAACTGTTTGAACAGTAAGTGGGGGTTTGGGGTGTCATACACCAACTGTGTGAACAGTAAGTGGGGGTTTGTGGCGTCATACAACTGTGTGAACAGTAAGTGGGGGTTTGGGGTGTCATACACCAACAGTGTGAACAAATAATTGGGGTTGAATATACAAAACTGTTCACATAGAGTATGATATCTTTAAAATAAATTTCTTATATTTGAAAACATACTGCAGGGAATCAGCAGGACCATTTAATTAAGGTTTGTATTCAGTTACAAAACTCCCTAAGTTTAACTGGCAAAGGATATTATCAAAGCTACCGTATGTAAATCATTGTTTATAGTTTTATAGGACTTTTAATATCTATGTGGTATACTCAAAGTAATCTTTCATTTTGTTTGTGTTAGTAGGAATGACGTCAACTATTTGACCGGGTCCTGGTTGTGTTTGTGGGAATGGCACCAATTATTTGACCAGGTTCTCGTGTTTGTAGCAATGGCATCAACTATTTGACCTGGTCCTCATGTTTGTAGGAATGTCATCAACTATTTTACCGAGTCCTGGTTGTGTTTGTAGAAATGCCATGAACTATTTTACCGGGTCCTGGTTGTGTTTGTAGGAATGGCATGAACTATTTGACCGGGTCCTGTGTGTGTTTGTAGGAATGTCATCAAGTATTTGACCGTGTCTTGGTTGTGTTTGTGAGAATGGTATCAACTATTTGACCTGGTCCTGTGTGTGTTTGTAGGAATGCCATCAATTATTTGACCGTGTCTTGGTTGTGTTTGTGAGAATGATATCAACTATTTGACCTTGTCCTGGTTGTGCTTGTAACAATGGCATCAACTATTTGACCTGGTCCTCATGTTTGTAGGAATGTCATCAACTATTTGTCCGGGTCCTGGTTGTGTTTGTAGGAATGGCATGAACTATTTGACCGGGTCATGTGTGTTTGTAGAAATGGCATGAACTATTTGACCGGGTCCTGATTGTGTTTGTAGGAATGGCATCAGTTATTTGACCGTGTCTTGTTGTGTTTGTGAGAATGGTATCAACTATTTGACCTGGTCCTGGTTGTGTTTGTAACAATGGCATCAACTATTTGACCTGGTCCTCATGTTTGCAGGAATGTCATCAACTATTTGACCGGGTCCTGGTTGTGTTTGTGGGAATGGCACCAATTATTTGACCAGGTTCTCGTGTTTGTAGCAATGGCATCAACTATTTGACCTGGTCCTCATGTTTGTAGGAATGTCATCAACTATTTTATTTTGTTTGTGTTAGTAGGAATGACGTCAACTATTTGACCGGGTCCTGCTTGTGTTTGTAGGAATGACATCAACTATTTGACCGGGTCCTGGCTGTGTTTGTAGGAATGGCATCAACTATTTGACTGGGTTCTGGATGTGTTTGTGGGAATGGCACCAATTATTTGACAGGGTCCTGGTTGTGTTAGTAGGAATGACATTGACTGTTTGACCGGGTCCTGATTGTTTTTGTAGGAATTACATCAACTATTTGACTGTGTCCTGGCAGTGTTTGTAAGAATGGCATCAACTATTTGACTGGGTTCTGGATGTGTTTGTGGGAATGGCACCAATTATTTGACCAGGTTCTCGTGTTTGTAGCAATGGCATCAACTATTTGACCTGGTCCTTATGTTTGTAGGAATGTCATCAACTATTTGTCCGAGTCCTGGTTGTGTTTGTAGGAATGGCATGAACTATTTGACCGGGTCGTGTGTGTTTGTAGAAATGGCATGAACTATTTGACCGGGTCCTGATTGTGTTTGTAGGAATGGCATCAGTTATTTGACCGTGTCTTGTTGTGTTTGTGAGAATGGTATCAACTGTTTGACCTGGTCCTGGTTGTGTTTGTAACAATGGCATCAACTATTTGACCTGGTCCTCATGTTTGTTTGTGAGAATGGTATCAACCATTTGACCCTTGTCCTGGTTGTGCTTGTAAATAATGGCATCAACTATTTGACCTGGTCCCTCATGTTTGGTAGGAATGTCATCAACCATTTGTCCGGTCCTGGTTGTGCCGGTGGTGGAACGGCATGAACCATTTGACCGGGTCATGTGCGTTTGTAGAAAATGGCAATGAACCATTTGACCGGGTCCTGATTGTGTTTGTAGGAATGGCATCAGTTATTTGACCGTGTCTTGTTGTGTTTGTGAGAATGGTATCAACTATTTGACCTGGTCCTGGTTGTGTTTGTAACAATGGCATCAACTATTTGACCTGGTCCTCATGTTTGCAGGAATGTCATCAACTATTTGACCGGGTCCTGGTTGTGTTTGTGGGAATGGCACCAATTATTTGACCAGGTTCTCGTGTTTGTAGCAATGGCATCAACTATTTGACCTGGTCCTCATGTTTGTAGGAATGTCATCAACTATTTTACCGAGTCCTGGTTGTGTTTGTAGAAATGCCATGAACTATTTTACCGGGTCCTGGTTGTGTTTGTAGGAATGGCATGAACTATTTGACCGGGTCCTGTGTGTGTTTGTAGGAATGTCATCAAGTATTTGACCGTGTCTTGGTTGTGTTTGTGAGAATGGTATCAACTATTTGACCTGGTCCTGTGTGTGTTTGTAGGAATGCCATCAATTATTTGACCGTGTCTTGGTTGTGTTTGTGAGAATGGTATCAACTATTTGACCTTGTCCTGGTTGTGTTTGTAACAATGGCATCAACTATTTGACCTGGTCCTCATGTTTGTAGGAATGTCATCAACTATTTGACCTGGTCCTGGTTGTGTTTGTAGGAACGGCATGAACTATTTGACCGGGTCTTGTGTGTGTTTGTAGGAATGGTATCAACTATTTGACCGGGTCCTGGTTGTGTTTGTAGGAATGCCATCAATTATTTGACCGTGTCTTGGTTGTGTTTGTGAGAATGGTATCAAGTATTTGACCGGGTCCTTATGTTTGTAGGAATGGCATCGTCTATTTGACCAGGTCCTGGTGGCCTAATCTGGATGACCTGTTTGAGAATGACATTCATCCAGAAGCCCGGTGACCTTGTGTGGGTCAACGGCGGCACCGTCCACTGGGTTCAAGCCATTGTAATTGACCACAGCCGGCTTATGTAATAATTATATTGTTTCTCTAACTTTGGAGCTTTGTAAGTGCATCCCCACCGAGGCGCCAACAATGTCCCCTCCCCTGTTTCTAGGTTGGCTAGCTTCCAGGCCTCTTATTTAGCAATTGGCTGTGTACTTTGAGAAAACACACAGGTAGTTATTTAGAGTTACTTTCTTTTCTACGGTGTACAGATTATGTTGTCAATCATTCCCCTACAAAACACTATTTAACAGTTTTGCAATTTAATACCCTCTTTGTCATGTCAGGTCAAATATGATGCATCATTTTTTTCAGTGCTAGGTTCTCATTATCTGAGTTTAAATATGTTGATGATTAACATGCCACAGCGAACTGGTTATTACGCCGCGTATGAGAGCCAAAAATAGCTGTCTAAATCACATCAAAGTTTTTATTTGGGCAGACACGTCTCCCTTATAATTTCTTTTTTCAATGTCCGGGATATTTTACTTGACAAATAATGCTAAAGTAATGCAATACTAAATGATGGTATGAGCATTGGTTTTTCCACACATACCAATTTAAAAAAAAAATTAGCTTTGCTTAGTTTTACCAATGAATAAAAAATACTGATATTTCAACAAATGCGGTGTGATTTTAATGCTTATAATCTGTTGAATCCAGAAAAAGGTGTAATACTATATTTTACAATTGTTCAACTTAATACCCAGTTTGTCATGGCTGGTGAAACACTGTGTAGAAAGACGACTCATTCTGCCAATAATATCTATAAAAATGTTGCAATTTAATACCCACTTTGCCGTGGAACGTCAAACATGTAGAGAGACGAATCTTTCTCCCTTCCATTGACACGTGACATGACAGTGTCGGTTAGTCCAATAATACCCAGTCTAGAATTGCGACATGGTGGAATGGTTTCTAAGCTACACTGCAGAATGTGTGTATAAATTTATAACAAAAGTTGTTTTATTTTGACGAAAGAAAACGTTATGACTGATTGAAGTTTAGACGCATGTAGTGCTGTACCGTTGGTGGAATTTTTATTTATTGTTATTTCCAGTCAACCTCTCGACCTGTTGTTGAAAGGTGTGCTTTGTGTATGTAAGTACCACTGAGTGTTGTTAAAATTATAAGCATGCTAGTAAGCATATTTATTTTTGTTAAATGATCTCATTGTATGTCTCCATTAATGTGAAATTGCATCCGTCGTCATATTTCTTTAACATGACAGACTGCGGAGATGAGCTAGATTTGAGTGAATAAAGTGTTTTCTACGAATTGAAATACCTGGTAGTCATGTTTTGTTTTCCTTGTGCACCTAAGGAACAACAAGCCAGTGTCAGCTGTTGGCGCCATTATAGTATCTTGATCTTAAACTGCTAACAGGGGAATGTCATTCCTTTCAAGTTTCCACTGCAAGAGTGATTAAGA
Source organism: Paraescarpia echinospica (assembly GCA_020002185.1). Classification (NCBI taxonomy): domain Eukaryota; kingdom Metazoa; phylum Annelida; class Polychaeta; order Sabellida; family Siboglinidae; genus Paraescarpia; species Paraescarpia echinospica. The sequence continues at coordinate 62,531,292 of CM034536.1, forward strand.
CCCTTCGTGCTTTTAGTCCTTTGGGCCGAAGGTTCAAAGGACTTATGCTATCACTCTGCTGTCCGCCATGTACCGTTAGCTGCCATATCTCAGAAACCGTTCATCAACTTTTTCTCTAATTTTGCATAGACATATCCTTGGGTACTGCCACTATGCACGAGAAATCTGTATTTGATTGAATCATCCTAACACCCCAAGATCCCCCAAACTTGTAAATGTTCACATTTTGCCTGTTTTTTTTTAAACTCTTCAGTAACTTTTTCTCTGATTTTGAATAGATATGTCATGTGGTAGTGCCACTATACACAATAAATCTGTATTTGATTGAATCATTCTAACCCCCCACTGGTAAATCTCAAATTCTAAATTATCACATTTTCCCTATTTCTCTACTGCACTGACAGAACCTGGGCATCTGTAAGCCTCTTTATTGCACTAGGCTAAGCCCACTGCCTGCCATTGTCCAAGTGTCAAACAGAATGCCTCTGTGGGCTGTGATTAATGTGTAATAGGAATCCCTACTGCACTGGCAGAACCTGGGCAGGCAAGTTTATGATACTGACTTGCTTGTGTGCACCAGGCCAGGTAAATTAGCAGGCATCCCTGTTCCTCATGCTGCTGCCACATATTTCACCATTTCTGGGTGCCTGTAGGTTTTAAGCTGTTTCTTCAAAACTATTTATTTTCTATAATTGCAAGTTGTGTTTATTTTGATGTTCGTTTAATTATCTTTAAAATGGTTTGACTGTGGTATCTATTGGTTAAAGATATATTGTCACTTGTAGGTGACAAACATAGAAAATTAATATTCTGGACACGTTTATTGACATCAAATCAAAAAATGCATTCTACTTTCTTTTCTATTTACATGCTATGCCTTGTGTAAATCGGTTCATTTTGTATCAATATAGACAGGAAACCCAGCTTTGTAAGACTTATCTTGGTTGTTGTCATCCTACACGTGGCTTCTGTGTCACGTTGATGTATGTGTTGATATTGTGATCACTGGTATTTTGACACCTGAAACAACCAAATGTCAACGATTAGAAGAGCTGACATAGTGTTAGAATACTTACCAAGCAATTTGTTATAATAAAAGACCCAATTTTCATATAACAACACATAATCAACAGTCTCGTGCTCGAATATTTCACTTCCAGGTGTATCTTTACTGGCATGTATTCAGTCTCCACTAAACATGTAAACATTTTACTTCCATCGTAACCCTTAATGATCTGTAACTATGATTCACCAAAAACCATTTGATTAATAATTACAAACTCACAATTTAGTCCAAAGGACTTCAGGGCATCTTGGCCCATTTTTAGTTTTGTAGAGTTAGATGAAATATCTGTGGTTTAATGATATATATGTTCAGAATATAGCATTGTTGCCTTATATTTTAAATGTCAGTATGTTACAATGGAAATCTCAAAAGCACACAGTAAAGAAACGTTAGGTTTTCGTAGTAAATTATTTAATGATTTATCGACATGCTTGTCTAGCTGTTGATATCTGACATGGTGAAAACTGGAATGCTCATTGGTTCCAAGATGAACACAGTTTATGGTGTGTAGATGTACATTTAGCTGGGTAATGTTGTGTTTTTGTTTGTGTTGGGGTAATAAGAAGAGTTCACACGATTCAAGTATGTATACTATTAATAGTAACCTGTGTATTATTTATTTTTATATAAAGAAACAATGTTTCCTCAAGAAGAACATTATTTTGTTATTCCCTAACTTGAACTTGCTTGAAACATTTGATATTCATTAACACTGTCTCTTGAAACTTGTATTTAAAAACTCAACTGGCAACATATTGTTGAATATAATGCACCTTTATGGTAAACACATCAAGAACTAAGCAAAGAGCAAGTCGATTCGTACTTAAATCTAGAGAAATGAACACAAAAAGACTAGTTAGTCGCTCATTACCTCTGATCATGAGGTAAGATAAAAGAGAATTGCCTGTTTTAATACACATGTTTGTCTGAAGATATTATTGTCAAACCGATTACCAATGCCTAATATTATTCAACATGTGTGTAAATGATCATATATGTGTCAATAAATTTGTTACACAAATTTCATCTTGTTATATCAAGTGTTCATATGATACAGTGAAACCCTAATAATCTAGAAACATTCACATCAGGACATAATATACCTTGCAATATACATGATTAATTTCTTTCAAAATGCAGACAAATACAGTAGTGATTAATGTCCATACTGTATGAAACATGTCAGTTCAAATTGCACAACCAACAAAAGTACCTGGTAAAACAGTTCGGTATTATCCAAAGTTTTGCAAACAACTACATTTAAAACTTGAAAAATTGACTATTGCATTACAGCAGTGCACATCCAAGTACTGCACCCATCCTTGGAAAACACTCCAGAAGATGTATGTATCAGCAGTATAGCCTCTCATACTAGAGTACAGTTGTAGTTGTCGAACATTAGCATGTGGTCGCCTACTGACGTCTTTCTGTAGAAAGCATGCAAGTTTGCTGCTTTCCTCCTAATGCTAATTTGCTGAGCTATTTCCAATATTTGTTTAAGTGGAATTAACTTAGTTTAGGTGGAGTTATTGTAAATGCTGAGTGGAATAAGTGTGTGTGCACAACCAGTAGTGTACGGATATTAAACACCAGCAGAGATCGAACCTGCCACACACAACACTGAAACGTTATTGTCTTAAACAACACAGTTCAACAGTTTTTAAACAAACAAATGACATTGTCTTAAACAACACAGTTCAACAGTTTTTAAACAAACAAATGACACAGTATGTCTGCATTTACAACGCAATACTTTAACAGCATTGGGTCACAAATGTATTGTTTACATAGTTAGGAAAAGTCATATGGTACAAACACATATGTGAAATTTTATAAATGAGTGTTAATGTTTCACAAAAGAGATAATATCGTATGTTTGTATCAACTGACAGAAAAATAACACAATATATACTTGTTACGAAACTATCTGAACTCATATGTGCAATCCAGTACATGGATTATGTTGAATTGAAATAGCTTGACGAGCATGATGTGGACGTTCACAGCAGTCCCCTATTTCAGAAACTGTATTGGTGTTTTGACACCAATAATCCCCTTGGGCAACATAATGAATCATTGGGAGGAAATTTAGTGTGGGGACAGACACGTCACCAAAAGTGTGTTTGCTATGTGACGAGTATATATGCAGAACACTATCAATTGCTTTTGTTGTTGAATACGTGTTTCCAAGTTCCACACCAAGCACATTACACTCACTAGTAGATGCACTTGTAGATGGTTAAGTCCACAAAACGACGCTTGTGTCATCACCCCATTCTGGGTGACCCTGCCAAAAAAGAGTTAATTAATTAATATCTACATCCACACATATCATATAGTTACAGTTGAAACTCGATTTACGGTCACCTCATTAATACTCCCACATTACAAATAAGGTCATCCTAGGACAGTCCCACATTAGTTCCATATATAGTGTAAAGTATAGGAAATTGGTCCCACTAAAATTGTCACCTCGGTATTCAGGTTTCTTTTATGCAGTCCCAATTGTGACCTTAATAGTGAAGTTCCTTATATAATACTATATATATATACAGCATATGGGGGAACGTTTCTGCATATTTCACTGCATACAGGAGACTGTTGTTTTAAGGAGACTGGCTCGATCCGGTCTGCTTAAAGTTTTGATATGTTATTGCGCAACTAAAGCATTTTATGTTACGATTATCCTTGTTAGAAATGCTTAATGTTGAGGAAAATATGTCAGAAAAAAATTAATAAAGCCAAGTCGATGATGGAGATAATCTGACGTACTTTCGATCACATGGATGAAACGTCTTTTTCTACAACTTGTAAGTATCTCGTTCGTCCACACTTTGAATACGATAATCAGGTATGGAGTCCTTTCTTAATGACACATATTACAGCTCTTGAAAATGTTCAGCACAGTGCAACCAAATCAATTCCTGGTTTCAAAGACCTTGAATACAAAGAACGTTTACAGAGACTGAAATTACCAACGCTATCATACCGTCGCCTCAGAGGAGATACATACATACATACATACATACATACATCTTCTATCTTCAGGCAAATTTGCTTATGTACCGCTCTTTAGCCAATGTTGCTTTATAATCAAATTTGACAGGCTGGTGCATCCATAATATATCGAGTCGGTTTTTCAGTGCATTGACTGTTGGAGCTGTGATAATAGTTTCGGGTAAGGTGTTCCATACATCAATTACTCTCGCTAAAGAAGTGTCTCCTTATTTCTCGTTTACTCCTGTTTTTATACAACTTTAAAGAATGCCCCCGTGTTCCTTCATACAGATCCAGGTTAAACATAGTGCGCGTGCAAGTAAATATGCCATTCAAGTATTTGTAAACATTAATAACGTCCCCTCGTAATCTACGATATGTTAACGTTGGTAAGCTTTGGACCTATAATCTCGTTTCATAATCATAATGTTTTAATTCTGGCACCACTCATGTCGCTCTTCTTTGGACAGCCTCAGAACTCAGTATCAGTTTATTTGACCTATAAATACGATATATACACAATGAATAACATGAGTACTAGATAAGGTCGGGAGATTTCCATTAAGATATACAATATCACTAGCACAGGAGCCACCCCATCAATATAATCAAAATCAAAGTTTACATGTCACAAATCAGAATAGCATATGCCTTGTTTTACAGTTGATAATTACTCAGTGTATCAACATACATACATAATACAAGGACTGATTAAATGTACTCTTGTACAAATTGACGTACACATGGATACTTAGGAATACATTTCAATACGTATTACGAATTACATATAAAGCAATTATGAATACGACAACAGGATTCATAATTTAAAATAAAAAAGTTTTTTGTGTATGTTGAAAAACCATACAGACTGTGGGTGTAAATTTTATTAATGATAATACTTGGTGTATTGTTAACTGTCTCAACTATGTTATGTCTAATGCATTTTTTGGCAAATTCATGTTTGAATCTGGATATATACAGATTATTTCTTTCACGTGTGCAGTGCTGATGAATATTATAGATGTGTGTGTTTGGAAAAACATTGAAGTAGTAGGGTAAAAGATTGTTAATTAATTTATAGTAAAATTTTAATTGTTGGATTTTATAAATGTCATCCAACTTTAGCAACTGAAGTCTTTTAAGTCTTTTACAACAAATGAGCAGCCCCCAGCAAGAATAACCCGACATCGCAATGTTTACCATTACAGGTGGTCGTTAAGTTTGCAAAGACCAAACATGTTTGGGCGGACGGCAGTTTAGTTAGCACAACGTGTGGGTGATGATATGAAACACAGTACCTCTGTTTGGCTTTAGAAACGGATGTGTCCACAACTATGCGAACGTATTATGCCAATTGATGTTGCAAAGAACTTATGACACGCCGTACCGTCTCGTCTCAACACAATTGCTGCCAGTAGTGCCATCTGTCATCCAAATTTTTTTATATTGTGCGTTAGGTGGCAAATTTATGGATACCTGTATTGGACTTAATAGCATGGGGCAGCATGAGATCTCGGTATGCTAAAAATGTATGATACTGTCCGGTGGTTAATGCTAATTCCGTGTCATAATTAAACAGGCATCATTTACACTCATCCATTAGAAAGAACATTTATAGAGTTTTGAAAGTGTTTGACCACTTAATTTTCTATTGAATATGACAGACTATTCTCTATAATGCAACAACATTCACGTAGAAGAAAAAAGACAGAACACAGCCTGACTACGCTTGAGAGCAATTTTACTGATTCAGAAACAGCTATGTCTTAGTTTGTGAGAAAACGCATTAAAATGTTCAGCTTAACAACACCGGAAACAACAAGATTATGAAAAGTTTAGATTAAAGTGCTTAAGATTTGAAAATGGCAATGTATTTCTCACATATATTAAAATTTAGAGATAGTATTTCTCACATAAATTTTGGAAGGAGATCAAAACTATTAACAATAGTAAAATCCCCTTGCCAATTAATATAAATGGTAACAGCGGTGAAGAAGCTATTGTGAATATGTGGATTCAACACTTTCGTGACTTGTTTAATTGTGTAAATAACAGTAGTGCCAAAACCCTAGCATATGATGTTAGTTATGAGAGCAGCATTAGTGTTACCTGAAGAAGTCAAAGATGCTATAAGAAACCTTGACTGTAACAAGAGTTGTGGCCTTGATGGTGTGTATGCAGAGCACCAGAAGTACTGCAGTGAACGCATACTGCCTTTACTGTCAATGTGCTTCACAGGTCTGTTGGTTCATGGCGTACTGCCAAGTTCTATGATTTATGTTATATTAGTGCCCATAATCAAGGATAAATCCGGCAAGATAAACAGTAAAGACAACTACAGGCCAATAGCACTGGCAAGTGTTATGTCTAAAGTTTTTGAAAAAATCTTGCTCAGCAGAATGGATGACTTTTTAACAACCAGTGACAACCAGTTTGGTTTTAAAAAGAAGCATGGCACTGACATGTGCATTTATGTACTAAAAGGTTATTGCTAAATATCAAGCCTTAAATAGCTGTTTGTTTATGTGTTTTCTTGATGCATCTAAGGCTTTTGACCGTGTAAACCAGTGTACTTTTTAAAAAGCTAATTGACAGAGATGTTCCTGGTTACATTGTTAGAATTCTAGTGTTTTGGTATGCGAACCAACAGATGTGTGTAAGATGGGGTAGTCATGTGTCTGACAGTATTTATGTAAGTAATGGAGTTAGACAAGGAGGTATTTTATCCCCCTATTTGTTCAGTGTTTACATGGATGGTTTATCCACTGTACTTAATAGTTGCAATACAGGATGTTATGTAGGATATAACTGTGTAAATAATATTATGTATGCTGATGCTCTTGTAGTATTTTGTCCATCCAGCAGGGGATTACAGACCCTTCTCACCGTCTGTGATCAATATGGAGTATCTCATGACATAAGGTACAATGCCAAAAAGAGTATGGTCATGATAATTAGAAACAAGAGTTGTAAGAATGTTAAATTTCCAAGTTTTATGCTTGGTAACGACAAACTATGTGAGGTAGAATCTGTAAAATATTTGGGTCATAATTTCAAATAGTATGCTAGATGACAATGATATATCTAGACAATGTCGCCAGTTGTATGCACAAGGCAACATGATCATAGAAAATTTCATATGTGTTCAAATGATGTAAAGAAGACATTGTTTACTACTTTTTGCTCACCTATGTATACTGCCCATCTATGGTGGAATTTTCATAACTATGCAATCAGGAAATTGTATGTCTCTTACAACAATATATTTCGAATGGTGTTAGGTTATGACAGATACTGTAGTGCTAGTGAAATGTTTGTTAACAATAATTTACCTAAATGTGCTGCTGTTATTAGAAATTTGACATATAGGTTTATATGCCGACTGCAGTTCTCAAAAAACATTGATTTGTAACATTATTAATAGTGACGTGAAATACATGTCAAGAATATGGAAATACTGGTTCAATTCCCTGTATATACATTTTGTTGACGGGTGATTTTTCATTCTGTACATTGTAACTATTGTTTATAACACAACTATAGAACCATGATAATGTACTTGTATGTTGCATGGAGTCTGTGAATAAAGCAATTATTATATTATATTATTATATATATCACATATACATGGGATTGGTAAAAGAACTTGGGGATTTAAAAGAACATTGGTAAAATAACAAATATATCTGAAAGGATGGATTACATACACACGCATGCACGCACACTCGCTCGAACGCTCCCACGCACAATTAAATAAACGTTGGACTACTGATCATCCAGTGGCTTCCTTCTCCATGTGTTGCGTCGCGTGGTCTGATTGATGATGCTGAATTAATATTTTACGAAAATATGCGTTTGCCATTTTAACTACCATACTCACAGGTCCGTAGCGTGGTTGATGTATTTGGGAGTGCGTATTTCGACCCACGGTTGCAGTCACCCGAAAACCTCTAATTGCACTCCCTTCGTATATCTAGCTGCACCCCCTAAAACATTCAAAAGCACCTGAGGCCTCGAGCGGAACTCTTTTTCCATCGAATTTAACACGATTTTCTCACCTAAGGGGTGCATATTTTCTGATCGCTCTTCCAAGCCAACGGACCTGTGCTCACACCCGTATATAAACAGCAATACAGGGCACAGATGATGCGCAGTTACAATAATTCCGCAGATCAATCTATCCTTTTGCAATCAATTCGCAACTTTGTTCACGTCAATTGCAGCATTGGTCGCTAGGCGGCGCCACTGTAATGTAAATGCAATATTTCGAATTGTGTTACTGTTATTATGGGAGAGCGCTTCCAGCAACTCAGGGGCGAATCCAGACAGAGTAGTCTGGGGGAGGGGACAAAACACTTCAGTGGCACTCCATTTGCAACCCCCTGGTTGCTCGCCAAAATACCAACAATTGAGGCGCTCCAAAAACCACACATTGCACCCGCCCTGAGTCTCGCCAACATTTGCCCAAAACTCCAACACTTGAAGTTCTAGGGGAGACTCGCCACGATAGCGCGAGCACATTACAAAGTTCTAGAGGGCAGTTGCCATCCAGGCACCCCTGGATGCACCCGTGCTACTCCTTCACGAACAAATGCATGTAAGTACCTGGGGCCGTTTCATGAAGCGTACTTAAAGTTACGCAGATACTTAGCGTCACGTGTTTGCGTAATCTCCTATGTTCGCTTATATTTAAAAAATCACGTCATTTACTAAAACAATTATCTTAGCGTTAAGAACGTTCTTAGCCGCTTCATAAGCCGACCCCTGATGTCAGTGTTGTGAAAAATATTGTCAACCTAGCTCTAACTCTAAACCTAACTGTAAACCTACCCCTAAACTTAAAAGGTAAAGATAAAGGTGAGTTCTGATATAGCACAGTATTCAGTCGTTAAGACTACTACTCACAGCACTTTACACTTTACTCTCTGACAGACCTTTTCTATCGAACACCATCTCGACGTCTCTGAAAAGCATTCTGCCACGCCGCCATTAATGCACCACTATCTGTAGCCAGGTACTCATTCATTCAGCTGAATGAACTGGAGCAACGTAGAGTGAACGAACATACCCAAATTCGACACCGTAGCACGGGTTTCGAACCCGGGTTCTCTCTACACACAAAGCCACCTAACCCTTGTTACACATCAGACCAACCTTAAAAGGACATATGTAGATGGAGGGGTAGCAGGAAGCTTCCTCCCTGGCTGTATGAGTCGGTCGGACAGAAACACCAGCGAGGAACACCATCTTGTTATCGAGCATAGATTGGGATACGTGATTATGACGTCACGCCGGCTTCAAGAATGGCACCATCGGTGCCGGTTGGTGTAGTGGAAGCATTGCAGTCAGACGTAGTCTGATATGGTCTGACGTGGCTTGGTCATGGTCGGGTCTGGTCTGGAGTGATCATGTCGGGCGAAAAGTGCCAGTGTATTGCGGCCTTAAGACATTCATTACAGTTGAAGGGACCATGCTGATGCCCAATATAGTTCCGCATGCATGCACTCTCGTATTATTCAATCACATTCAACACACGTGATGCGTCTACAAATAGAATGGCGTTCCCAGTAATATGATATTCAACCTACCGTGATCATGTCAAACAAGTTAATCAGCGACAAGAACGTCGAAGGTGTGTGTTTTGACTGATGTTAAAAACTCTGTTTATCGTTTACTGTGGCTGCTCAGTGGATATTCTAATTCAGTCAATCCTGTTGCGTAACCATGTCAATTGCTTCTACAGTCCTGTGCTTCACATTGAACGCCAATAACCTGCGTCGCCACTGGATATGAAGCGAATAGTGCTGGCATCTGCTGTGAAGTCATGTGAATTCGACCCACTGCCAACAACGCTCGTGAAACGTCATATTGATGCTCTGTTCTGTCCTGGCCCGAATCTTCAATGCCTCGCTATCGTCTGCTGTGGCTCCTGTATCTATGAAGCATGCTGTTGTAGTACCAATATTGAAGAAGCGAGGATCAGACGCCAGCGTACTCACCAACTGTCGCCCAATCTCTAACATCACGTTTGTGGCGAAGACAATTGAGCTCTTCGTTGCCCATCAACTACAACACTTCGTGGAGGAGAACGGTATCTACGGAATTTACCAGAGTGCGTACCGTGCACACCATAGTGCGGAAACAGCACTCGTGTGTATACACAACGACGTTGCACAATCGATTGATAGTCGCCGGGGTGTGCTCCTTGTGCTGCTGGGTCATACTGCGGCTTTCGACACCATCGACCACACCATACTGCTGCGACGGTTGCGTGTTCACGGGTTATCTGGCGACTTCCTCGCCTGGCTGACATCTTATCTGTGTGATCGAACATGCGTAGTACATGTAAAGTATGGCGTGTCGGAAATAAACACCATAATGACAGGAGTGCCACAAGGGTCTGTCCTGAGACCGATACCTTTCAACGCGTACATCGCACTTTTAACCAAACTTCTACAACAGCACCACATTCAACAACACCTATATGCAGACGACACTCAACTCTACATCACATACAAGCCCTTGCGCGTATGGAAGCCTGCATACAGGAAATGAACATATAGCTCCATGACAACGGATTCTGTTACCACCAGTGCATGTAAGAGTCTGGTCTACGGATTAGTGACATCGCGACTTGACTATGGTAAAGCGATACTATTCGGAATAAACGATCGTCACCTGCACCGTCTGGAAATGGTTCAGCGGTGTCCGGCTCGAATTGTCATGCAGATTCGGCGGGACGATCGGCAGTCCATGACGACAATGCTGCGGAAATTACAATGGCTGCCTGTTAGGAGGCGTATTGAGTTTAAAATACTCGTTGTTGTGCACAGGGCATTATACAATAGTACACCAGAGTACCTTGCGGCTCTATTACACCAATATACACCACGTCGTTCCCTACGCTCTGCAAGCGGGTTACTCTTGGTAGTTCCTAGAGTGAACTTAGAACGTTTCGGCCGCCATGCATTTGCTTGTGCTGGCCCCACTCTGTGGAACAAACTTCCCATGAACATGCGCAACAACGGCAATCTCCCTCAATTTAAGAAACAACTGAAGACATTGATCTTCTCCGCTTAATCCGTTTTACATAACTGACATTGGACTTTAACACACATATTACATATTATCTTATTTATTACCATTGTAGTATTCATGGTATTAGTGTTTTTATATTTAACACATTTAATATTACTTTTAACGAATGCAGTTTAATTTGTAAATATATATTTAAAATAATTTACACTCGGAACATTCTACAGTCTTAACATATTTTATAGCCTATCGTTATTATTATTTTATTATTTACCTGGACTAATTATAATGTTAAGCTATTTAGTATTTTAATGCTTGTACACACCCGTGAACAGTGTCAACATAACGTTTTATTATTAGTAGTATAATAATAATTGCTGCGTTGGTGCTTAACGGCATAGCATGTGTATACCACTGATCTCAATATAATATCATACAGGCGCTGCCTGTTGTAAAGACCTTATTACGTTGTGGCGCCCATACAAATTGATAGGAAAATGGTTAACGCGTCGTGTATTTGAGGCAATATTCACCGCTCAAAAAGATGTTGCACTTTCCCAATGAATCTGCAATGTAAATCAATTCCTAAGTTAACATTAGCCACTTTTCTTAGCTCGCAAGCTCACGAGACCAACAGCTTTCAATAACAGGCATTAACTTCCTTAATTATGAAGATATTCGTGTAATTTAAAAGTACTGCAAAATTAATCTACTAAATATAGATTTTTAATACGTGTTCTGATGCAATAATTTAAAACTATGGTTCGTGTCACAAGGCGTTATGGTACACATGTCAGGATGGTTCCTTTCTATTACTAGCATGACCCGAAAGGACGGCACCAGTTGTTCTTTTCCGATCGTTTATTCACATGCACGAAATGACTGTAACAATGTTTTTTTCTCCAGTAACAATGTCATAACTACACATAAAACAAATGATCATTGCATATTAACCAAGAACCATATTAACCAAGAACCATATTAACCAAGAACCATATTAACCAAGAACCATATTAACCAAGAACCATATTAACCAAGAACCATATATCCCCGACAGCTACTATACATCTATTGTACCAGCAAAAATACCAATATTAACCTGTCTTTCCCTGTCAGCAACAGGAGTGCACAGCTAGGCGAAACCTTGTCAATATGGCAACAGAGCCATGTCACGATAAATTAGCAAACTAAAGGCACTGCCACACTACATCATTTAATAGCCATTAATTCAGGCCATTCACATGTGGTATTGCTGGCCACTAGGACATAATTACACGCAATGCAACTGTTGTCTGTTACATATATATATATATATCGGAAGACAGGGTGCTGTTGGAGATTTTTTGCCGGGCCTTCATCCATTCGCTGTCTCGAAGATGGGGAGGGGTACTGTTGGAGGTGTTTGCCTGAAATCCAGCTGTTCGGCACGTCTCCCGTGGTGTTGTGGTGTCGTGCTGTCTCAAAGACGGGGGGGTGTTGTTGTTGGAGATTTTCAGAGAAAATCCGAGAGATTTGCCTGTATTCCGGGAGACCAGGAGATCCCGGATTTCACGGGAGAGTTGGCAGGTATAAGTATTTTACATCTGTCCACAGGACTTCACGTCAGAAAATGTGTTCTTTACTTTCAAGAATGTATACATAACATTGACGTACATTCTTACCACAGATATGTAACGTACTATTTAAATCACCGTGATATCAAAATTAGATATGTAACCCTGTAATTAGTAGACATATACCTGATTGTGTTTGAGGAAGGCAGTTACGAAAGTAGGTAGTGTTAGTATTTTGGTTGTGTATGCAATACATTACATTCTTTGTCAGAAAATTTAGTGTTGTTTTATTTGAAAATGAACTGGGAATGTTGTGATATAAAAATATAGTCGTCATGCACCACACAAATCTGATGCGGCGATTATTTACGTTGTAAACTGTTGTACCAGCCATGAGAGTGTGGATAATAACATCTCACAATATGTATAAAAAACAACATTCATAACTGAAAATACTTAGCACAACCACCTGAGAACATATCATTATTCAGGCTAATAAATGGTTAGCCACAATACACTGGTATACTGAGCGGCGTAAATATTTTTTTAAACAAACTTTAAAAATTGTATTTGACACTTTCAGATGAACGGGCTCAAACATTGTATATTGTTTCCATTTAAATAGTCTACATGCATGGACATTCTGTGCCTGTGATATGTCATCTACACCGAGTCACTGACACACCACCCTGTCCACACACAGTCACACGCATCAGTTAATCACGGATGACATTAACACGGTACAGAAGAACAGTTTGGCCACTGTTCAAGTTCGGCAAACTGTTATGATCTCGCTGAGTATTATTTAAAATAGTACTTTAATAGAATGTCTTAATGGAATTTCTGACAGTCACGTTTTTTTAAACTGCCTCATAGTGTCTTTTAGAAATGATTTAGTAACTGATATAAAATATGGCAGCACTAGTGTACTATATCGATGTCAACAAACTCATATTTTCAATTTTATTTTGTATTATTGTATTATTTTTGGACAAAAAATGTACGTAACTATATAGTTGTAATCGCCACAGGAAAGTTATCGATCGGTCCTGTGTTGCTCATTGATGACATGTGTTCCATCTAGTATTCTGGACGCCCAGTGAAGCATTTCCAAAACACCGCTCACGCAATCCGGCGACATTCGATTCGTGTTGTCAATGTCAGCCAAGTTTTGGTTTTCGTCTTTTTTGACATTTCAATGTCTAAAACAACGTTTTTAATCGTGTGTTTGCATTCAATCAATTAAATAACTTTACTGATTTAGAATATTGATATTTTGAACAAACACAGTTGGTAATATTACATTGCAAGGCACCGGCGCTCCTATGCGTCAATTCAGTTGGAGGCCCAAAACAAATGGACGGGTACCGTTACAGTAATTATTCCTATTTCCTTACGTTGCGGGGTCTTTCGGAAAAGTAAAGAAATGTTTTGTGGCATTTTTGATCGGCGGTTACAGCTACGCCGTACAAGATGAGCCATTACCAACATGTCATGTCAGCGGCTGATTCAGCTCTTTTCACCAGATGGCGCCACTGTTCAATTATAATATGCAATAGCGCCGAGAGACTTTGCTTGTACATGTACATTCTTTGGTAACGGCACATAACTCATTGTGGTCGCGTGACACTTCCTGTCTCAAGCAACTACACTGCGTTGCGTAGACACGCGACCCAAATCGCCGGTTTTTCACATTAAAAGTACACGTGCCTACTGCTTTATTATGCTATGGACGTTCGACAGCAAAACGTGTCCGCAACTGCCCCATATGACGCAGCCGTATTTACTCTACGGTTGCACCATCCCTGCGAAATACAGTGGGGTGGGTGGGGTGGGGTGGGACTGAGCCGAGCTTCCGTACTCCTCTGCTGTCGGACATGACTAAAGAAGACGGGAAGTGGATTATTTTTTCTTGGAGACGTTCCAATTATCTGTCGCAGTGTCACTCATCACATCCAATATGTGGGACACGACAACGGAAGATGGGAGTGTCCTTGGAGATAATTAACGGTTACGTTCCACATGTTTGCCGGAGTCTCAGTCGTCACTTCGATGCCGTGGAACATGACATCGGGAGACGGATGGGAGTGTTATTGGAGATTATATGTGGTTTTGTTCTCGGTTATTGCCAACGCATTACGCTGCTGTCGCGCATAATTCGCATGATGGACGCCGTGTTCTGTTGAAGATTTTCAGGGACCAACCACAAAATGGCGCAGTGTCAGCTCGGAGGGTGCAACTCGGATGACGCTCACCAAACATATCCTACAAATTACCAAATATTTAGGGCTAAGCCCCGACTATCAATATTGGTGAGCTCAACTTGGGGAGTTGAGCCCCTCCCCCCCGTTCCGACGTCATTGTTTCAAGATTGCACGTCTGGAAGATCAACATATGACCATTTCCATAGTGTCCGATATCAACCAGTCACAGGACATGACTCATGATATGTGCCACGCTGAGAACGTGATGGACGTTATTCGTACCAAAAGATAAGGTTGCACCGGTCATCGCTACAGCGGTTAAATAAACAACAAAGCGGCGTTGTTTGTTTGTTCCACGTTATTACTTTTGATACATTCCCTTAACACGTGTAAAAGAAGTTTCTCAGAAAATGTAAACACCTTGTGTGTTTGCCGCTGCACGCTGCCCTCGGATGAAATGCCATATGCATTGATAGCACCGACATTGGCAGAGAGCGCAATCTTATTCTCAATCGGAGTCTCTTTATTTGTGAAAGTCGCTCGCTACCATTCACAATGCTGTCAATGCATATGGCATTTCCCCCGAGGGCAGCGGACCATGCGACCGACTTATTTACCGGACACCTGCCCGCACTGTTGATGTAGACCTACTTTGTAGGAGCAATTACCGAGGCCGCGTGAAATTCACGTGACAAGGATGTTCCGGGTTCAGTACCTGACCCAACAGTATACATGATTTTCTCGATATGGATAAATCGATGATGATCTTACTTGTCACACTAAGCGGACTCGGTAGTGAACGGTGTCGATGTCGAAATAGTTTTGGCCTACCTATGTGCTGAGTCAACAAGTCACCAATGCCATTCAACCAGAGACAGATTTATATAATAGAATTTATACATAGAAAGCAATGCCTTTTTAACGTTAACACATATACAACTAATGCGACCACCCCTTACATAGCCAGACAAGAAGTTCGTTTGCAACATTGAACATAGAGATTATTGAGTTAATAGCTTGCACGCCGAGTGATATCTAATCCTTAAGGTTAAGTCACTATGCACAGCACAACATCACGTGATCGTTTATTTATCTGGGTACGATATTATTTCTGTACTTGTATGTGTGTGGGGATATTCTCTTCCCAAAATGTGTCTATGTCACAATGTTTAAATGCTGTCGCACACACTATTGCAGTGTTCAAAGGAAGATCGAATATAAAAGTTAATGGTGTTAGCCATAATATACTTTCTTATCTAAATGCACAGTCTAAATGTTCTCAAATTTTGGAAGGTTTGTAGCGATTCAAGATTTTCCGACTGATGTGCGCCAATCATAACGAAGTAGGTGAAAACAAGACGAGTTTTGGAAAATAATGTTGACGAATAACGTTATATATGCCCTGTTATGCACAATTAATATCAACTACACAATTAACGCTAACTAATCAGGAATACTATATACAAATCGGAACATTTCTAATAATGTAGTGTTGTATTTATTCAGTTTTTTAGTTTGAGAAGGGCATAGCAACACATAAGTCTATGACTTCAGCTATGTCCTTTCAGCAGCAGCAGCAGCAAACCATACTGTGCATGTATTATGTTGTTGTTGTTGTTGTTGAATAAACGTTCATTCATTCATGTGTCCTTATTGGTCCGTCATAACGAGGTACTTCTTGGCTGGTACCATCCGAAGCAACCCGGCATTTTCTTCTTTGTGAGCAAACTCATTTGACATGCCCGGAAACAGTGATCTTCACCCATACTCGCACTTCCGTCAGACACTGTCTGAACGTGTGGCAGTAGCAAGCCACCAGACAAAGGTATCAGACATCAGACATGCTGCTTTGTCGTACGGCAGTGGTGCACGATGGATCGGCGTCTTAGTTGAGCAGATATATCTTGATAATGCGTCCCGGTCTCCGTCTCTGAACGTGCAAGTTGAACAGGTTGACCTCAGTCCTGATTCACACCGACTAGCAGCTGTCAGCTGAATAGAGCGACACGCCCGAGCGAGTTGGCGTTGATGAGACTGAGACGTCGCCCTGGCTTGATACCGCTAGATATTTAACCATTGATATCAAAAGAATGGTATAGTGTCTGAATCTGTTGCACCTCCATTGATTGATTCGCGTGCGATGTGTGAACTCGCTCAAAGTTAACTTCATATTCCATGTTTTCATTTCATGGCGATTGTATCATAAATGGCCGGAGTCGTAGCTATCTCCTCAGGCCGAGGGTGTGAATAATGGTCCGCTTCCGAGTCAGCGGTCCTGCATTTGGCGCATTGCCTTCTGGAAGAACACACATATACACGTATTTATAAGTTATTTTTAATTATATTACTTACATTAAGTACATGTTGCGTCGTCGTGCATTGGGAACTCGTCATTATGTTCCCGTATAGTGTACATCAAGGATCACCAAACTTGGACTAGTGCTATACACAAGGTTGGGCTTCATCTTTATTCTACATGAATTATCAACGCTTATGCGTATAGAGCCTACTGTCATACCATAGACCAGTGCAACAGCCAATACAGCACTATCATACCTGTTGGTGTAGACCAGTGCAACAGCCAATACAGCACTATCATACCTGTTGGTGTAGACCAGTACAACAGCCAATACAGCACTATCATACCTGTTGGTGTAGACCAGTACAACAGCCAATACAGCACTATCATACCTGTTGGTGTAGACCAGTGCAACAGCCAATACAACACTATCATACCTGTTGGTGTAGACCAGTGCAACAGCCAATACAGCACTCTCATACCTGTTGGTGTAGACCAGTGCAACAGCCAATACAGCACTATCATACCTGTTGGTGTAGACCAGTGCAACAGCCAATACAGCAGTAAGAGTGGCGAATGCGATCATCAATATACGTTCTGGAAATCGAAACAATTGCATACATATACATATGTTAATTTAATGATTTTTCCGATGTTCAACGTGAGCATGGGTTGTCATAGCTAGTGTAATTTCACGTCACACAAGCATAGGACAATTATTATTATTAAATTCGTGTTAATTATAGTATTATCATCATTATTATAATTATTATTATTATCGCAGCGTTATACCGTGATAAATCCTTTAACAGGATTTAACAAGATCTAATTCCAGCTCATTTCAAATTTTAAATGTTTTACATTACAATTGAATCATCTGCCTTTCCCGACTATTATATTAATGTATGTAGATTATTTTGTAAATGCTGTTTATGTTTTTGTTTTGTTACCCATCTTGTTATATCTTCGTCCAAATTGTAGATATTTAGTTTTATTAAGAATAATGTGCCCCAATAGTGATCTTGGGTTTATCATACACATAAAACATATTTCTATTTTTTTAAAACCTGCTCGTCAACTACTACCCGGTGTCTGCTTCAGTAACTGATGTTTCTATACAGTCGATTACGTCATTAGTAATCTTTGACGTAGGACTTTGTCGAAAGCATTCTGAAAATCTAAGTTGATAATAGATAATGGTGACCCATTTGCGGATTATACAGTTAATGTCCATCCATTAAATGGTACTAGTAATGAATTACAGTGTATTATATTTTCTGCCAAAACATCTGAAATACCCATTCAGGCCTTCTGCCATAACGAGAACCTCTGATTATAGTTTGTTCAAAATGTTCTAATCATTCAGTGTTATCGCGAATGCTCCTTGCATAGTAACATGTTGTTGTGATGTGTTGTAGTAATTAATTGATTTATTAATTATATAAATATAAGCGTGCACATACGTAGCGTATAAATACAGAAAACATTAAATAAAAAAAAAATATATATATGATATATATATATATATACACATAATATCAGTCCAAAAATTAAAAACTTTTTTACAAATGATGCTACATACAATAAAACCTATAAAAAATAAAAAGAGCTATCCCCCAGGAGAACCCAGAGCCTACGGAAAAAAAAATTGTAGCTATTTTTTTATGCATTGCTTTAAATTATCGAAAAGGAAAGCCCATATTTACTCGAAGATTGAACACATAAATATGCATAAACTGGAAACAATGCCAGACACCGCTTTGTAGATACTTGTATCTTCCACGATTATTTTGACTCTTACCTATATTGATCTTGCTGATGGTATTTGATTTTACCGCATTATTACTGCCACCAGATGTAGTAGACCGCTGTGTTGGAGACGTTATCGTAGAAATGGTTGTAACGGCAAAGTCGTCTCTACTGCCGCTGTGCGTTGTGATTCCGCTAGCTCGACTCTCCGTCGTTGAAATGACTGTAACAGCAGATATGTCTTGTTACATGCCGCCGCAGCGTGTACATTGCCTTTGAAATTTTACTTTATAAATCGGCCTATTAAAGATATTTGAAGTTAATCATGACATCGTTTTACGTGGTCTCGCTAGCACCAACCATCATCATCCAACAAAGCATGGCGATCAATTGGCACACCAAATTATGATTTGGTACGCGCTTTTCTCCGCTATTCTTATATATAGATACACATATGTATATATATATATATATATATATATACATATATATATATATATATATAACCAATATTTTTTACTTGTACTTTTGAGTTTGGTTTTATATGATTTAGGAGCAAAACTTATTATTAATATTAGTAAGTCGTCGTGTTTCCCGCTGACTTTAGTGTATCCCGCTACCTTCGCTCGTATCTTTTACCTACTCGCACATAAACGTAAACATGTACGACTTCAAGAGTATGTTGCGATGCAATCTATTTGCCATAGCACAACATTGCTAGAAAATATGACAAATTAAATAAATGTAACGTGTTTTTTGTAAATTGGGTGTATCGTTAGTGTAATAACTATGCGCATATTGTCAACAAGTGACCCTCGGTCGTCTAAACAAAACACTTCGAAAGATCATTGAGAAAGACAACAAACTGAGGCTAATCTTGCTGACGTCACGACATTGATTACCGAAATCAATGGAAAATGGCAGTTTTTCCACATTTAGAGGATGACATAAGAGTGTAAGTAGTATGGTTAGTCAGATAAAACCAAGCGGGTATAGAATAATCCTCAACACGACCATTAACTTGTTGGACTCTTACCGTGTGAGCCGCTGGTCGATTCTTCAATAAAAGACGTGACTTTAATGGACTCGCTAAACGGTGTGTCCACCTTCGCTGGCTTGTCAGTCGTAGTTGGAACTGCAAAAATACCATTCGTTACAATAACACAACCTCATATTGTTTATCCCTTGCTTTCACTAACATAACATACACAATTAGTTGACAGTGCTGTTCACGTGACCTTTGTTTGAAACAGTATGTCTTGGCTGACGACAATGTAACCCAACAAAGATGCATGTGGATTGATCGCTACATGGTTCACAACAGGTAGCGTTTGTATGTCGTGTGAGCATTTTAAGTACTCATGTTTCAGCAGAATGGCGCATTGATGGAGCACGCCATGTCACCGACTGTCTGTGTAGTTTTCGTATGAGGCCCCTACGCCGTGAGTGCAAAGGGTGCGAGTTCCCCCACCCCACCCTCAACCAAAAGTTCCACTTTACCAGACTACACGGGGAGGAGTTTAATGTTGAAAGCAGGTGTGGATTTTACGTTGGACATGTAAAGACGCACTCGTCTTTAAAACAAAACTCAACCATGCTCGGGGACTGTGAAACCCTACATTTGTTTTGCTAAAATTAATACGGGAGATGCACTACGCCAGATGATCCAAATTGTTTGGTTTTGATTGATGCGCAAGGGATCATTCCCGCAGTAAAATGTCCATGTTGTCAGACGAACAAAAGATATGTTAACTTCTGACCAACATAAGTGTTGGTCGGAATACTTAAATATGTTGGTTTCTCTGTTCAAAGTACGTGTTATCACACCGATTATTAATTTTACAAATTTAATTGTACATAAATAAACATGATTTTGACGATGCTCTCCTCTGTTGGAAATAAAAAAAGTATCCCTGTCATGAAGACGCAAAAAAGTATATATATATATATAGTGACTATCAATAAGCAGGGCTTCGTCTCAACGTATTGGTCAGCACGTGTATTTGCAGTTAGAAACATTAAAAGCCAATACCTGTGTTTGTGATGGTGACTGACGGACACATCGAAATATCATACTCTGTAATATGAATGCCATTAACTGCGGGGGGGTTGAAGCAGAACGTCTTTGTTGAGTCCAGCAGCCGATCCGCCTTCCGCCGCAGCCACGCTAGGCGGCAATCACACACGAGTGGGTTTTTAATTATGCTCACCCTTGTCAGTGAGTTCAATCCATCGAAAGCAGCCTCTGATATCGTCTTGATTTGGTTCTCACTCAGGTGTAGTTCCTGCAGTCGTGTGAGGTGGCTGTAGATGGCGGGGTTCAATGTCGTCAGAACGTTGCCCCAGAGATCAAGTTTCCTTAGCTGTGCCAGTCCGATGAAAGCACTGTCGGAGATCGTCTCGATTCCGTCCAGTTCGAGGATCAGTTCCTCCAGTCCTGTCAAGTGACTGAAGAGTGCAGAGGTCAATGTCTTCATGTTGCTGTTGTGCCACAATCGCAAATACCTGAGCTGTTCGAGTCCAATAAAGGCGTCGCTTGTGATCGTCTCGACCTGGCTGCGAATTATTGTTAGTTCCCTCAGTCGTGACAAGTGGCGAAATATAGGACGGTTAATAATCTTCAAGCGGTTATTATCCAGCTGCAGCTTTTCCAGCGACTGGTTGAGCCCTACAAAGGCGTCATCAGGGATCGTTTCGAGCTGGTTACGAGAGAGATGTAGCCAAATAAGGTGTGTGAGGTCGCGGAAGAGGCCGGGACTCACTGTCTTCAAGCGGTTGTCAGAAAGAAGTAATTGCTTCAGCTGGCCAAGTCCACTGAAAGCATCGATTGGGATAGTTTCGATCCGGTTGTTCGAGAGGTCCAGATGACTTAGGACATTCTCAAGACCGGAGAACGCCCCCGATCTAATTGTCATTATTCCAATTTTTCTCAGTAACAAAACTTCGAATATTACACCTCTAAAGGCGTCAGCTTGTATAGTTGACAATGTCGTCGTGTTGAATTGCAATTGATAATACGTTGTGTTAGAAGATCGGAATGGCGGCACCTGTGCGATGTTACCCAGATCAGTGCAGTAGACGTTTTCGCGGCTGTACTTTCTGACGCAGGAGCACTGGGAAACGGCTGCGGCACATTCGCCGTGAGTCTGCGGCAGTGTTGTCGCTCCGAGCACAGCGATTACAGCTAGCAGGCAGGGCAGTTGATGT
Source organism: Paraescarpia echinospica (assembly GCA_020002185.1). Taxonomy (NCBI): domain Eukaryota; kingdom Metazoa; phylum Annelida; class Polychaeta; order Sabellida; family Siboglinidae; genus Paraescarpia; species Paraescarpia echinospica. The sequence goes on from CM034536.1 coordinate 62,553,402, forward strand.
TGGGGAAGTCGCCATGTCTGCTCAAACCCAAAGTACCGGCAGTGCCGCGGCGTACCACCAGCCATAGTCGCTTGATTGTATTCCGGTACACGATGTGCGGGTACGTTTTCAAGTGCTCGACACTCGCGTTCGTACGTGGTCCCTCCCCAACAATGGGTGGCGTCTGAGTAGTGTTCCGCTGCTGCAGCTTTACAAACCAACTTTGTGAAAACCACGCAGCCAGTCACTTAGCGTCATTAGTCAGCCGTGACGAGTGTTATTTCGTCACGACTAACTAACGCGTCAACATAGTGCCTCTATGATTCATACGCATAATTAGAACTGTAACCCATGACTGTCATGTGCACACAGTCACAGCCTAAATAATGTTACCCTGGAGCGTGTAAACGGCATTCCTTATATTGACATCTACATCTACGACGAAGTTAAATGGCATTCCAACATAGCAACTGTCACTATAAAACGACAGTACACTTGGAAACCTAAGGCGCAACCTTCGCCACCGTCCAATGAATAACAAAATGACAAGATTGATTGCCTTTGGGCGCACTGCCATAAAATACGGAGCCACTGTGTTGGTCACATGCCACCGGGGTTGGACATAGAAAGACTACCGCGAGTCTAACACCTCACCGCTCGCTTCATCACTGGGGATTATCGCTCCAGACACAACACTGCTATCATACTTAACGTTAAACACCCTTCAAAACAGATGAGACCTATAGTCAAAATTCATGTAGTGTTTGAGGGTCCTGTTGCAACCACGGCCTGTCACCCGTTTTAGACAACAAAGAATAAACAAAAGACATTACTCAGACTATGTGTCGTCAAATTTCATAATTTATAGAAGAAATATGAGATTGAAACCAGCTCAACGTGCATCAAATCAAGGCTGAAACTGTATACGATTTCAGCCGCACATCTTATGATATATAAGCGCCCACCCTTTCGTAAACTATAGCCAATAATGGCTCCTGTAAAACGTATGAAGTAAGAATCAGACAAAACTCCTCACGCCGGTGATGACATCTAGCGATCACAATTTATATGCAGTGTGCAATTAGGCGTCATATCAATGGAACAATAACCTGAATTTGAGAACACTCTGGCATTATGATATTGACTGGTTTTAAAGGAGGGTCGAATGCGTGAGTGGTGTTTGCGTGTTTGCGTGCATGCATATGTTCTTGGGTGTACGTGCATGTTTGATTGTGTGCGTGAGTGCGTGTGTGCGTGCGTGCGTGCGTGCGTGCGTGCGTGCGTGCGTGCGTGCGTGCGTGCTCTGTGTTTTTTTTTCACTTCAGACATATAGAAGGAATTGAAATAGAAGGCACAAAGAGACTTTAGTGAAAGAACAGTGTATATATCAAACCGTATTTTTACAGACAGAGGAAGACACTTCATCTGTTGGCATCACGAAAACACAATGCTAAGTGAACTACTTGAATGCACTAGACGTTGATGCCATAGAGACCACAGAGGTGAAAACGGTGTAGGGGGCCCATTCTAATGGTAGGCATTGTTTCTACGGTGATATGCATTAGTAACAACTTGAAATTAACTATTTCAATTGTTAGTAAACACAGAGTAAGCAATCTGGCATTTCCACTGGAAATGTTATAATGTCTATTTAAATAAAACATCAAAATATTAACGTTCACACCAGATTTTTATTATTGTATATTTGTTTATTGTGTTGTGAAGCATGTGTTATATTTGTTTGCAATGATGACATCATTTGCATGTTTAAGCAGCCGCGAAACGTAACAACACAGACATACTTAACCCGCACGCGTACGCCTATGCGCACGCATGCACGCACGCACTCACGAACGCACGCACACACACACTCGCACGCACACATACACACACGCACGGACACATGCACGCGCTCCAGTACGAGCACACCCAGCTAGATATTATCACGGTATCATTGTAAATACATCTGTTGTGAGGTGCCGCGGTCCACTCGCCTCGTTCTCTATTCATTCGCATTCTTGGCCCATTGGCCTTTGATCTGCTATTTGGCTATGTATTTACACAAAATAATGTTCTTACGTGTTTGCAAAATGCTATGCTTTTCTAGAGGCCCTTTCTCCTACCAGATATCACTGTATGGTGATCACCTATCCAGATGGCGCTCCTGTAAATGAGTTTATGATTTATGTACTGTAATGATGGTACTGGGTGTTCTTGGACCATTGTTATATGGGCTAGTATGAATAAATGTTGTGTTATAGATACACCGATGGCTTTGATGAAGTGCTTCTCTTTGTGGGAAGTTCTGCTTGTTCTGGCTTACGATGGTGAGTCGTTATTTTGTTGAAATAAAGGTTTGCATTTGTTTTATTTTAATACCCATATATGAACAATCATACTACATACTATGTGCCGTTACAATAATTCATACATGCTTGGATCATAGTTACCCTAATTCCATCCTTTTACAACACTAATAAAGCGCACAGTAAAACCCGTCTTGGGCATCCTCTACCGTAGGCGAATACCTATTTTGGAATAAAAAAATTCCAGGCACGGGTTGTCTCTAAGAGTAGTGTCCTTGCCGTGAGTGTACATCTGCCAAACGCGACCAGCGACCACATAAACCGGTCACAAAATCATTACATTACCTTATTATGATTACACGAGCGACCATACTAGCCTACGTTGACAACCGAAATTCAATCTTCACTGGCCTCGAAATTACTGCACAGCAGAAAAATGTCGCGGTGTCCTAGTCATTTGTGTAATGCAAGTACATGCTACAATTCCAATGTGGGCACTGCAGTGGAAATCTCCTTCTTTAGTAGACTAAGTATCACAGCTAGCCGGTGATTGGCCGATGTGTTTAATTCCTGTATCATGGGCAGAGTTTATTTACGCAGACTCGACTACGTTCTCTGCGTTGTCTTGCTTCATCTTGGTGAAATGACACCATGGCATCTCTGCAATGTTAGCCGAAATGTTGTTAATGTGTTTGCAGGCGTGATTCAGAGGAAGCGCAGTAACCGGCAAATTCTGCTTATGAACTATTCGACGGTAACATCTGTCTCGTTCTCGCAGACATCCTGGTATCCCACTCATCCCCGGCTGTCAGGCGATAGTATACAATAAGTTCAGACTGAATATCAAAATAACTCCTAAATAAATAAAAGGTAATCAAAAAACTACTATATTTGTGGAGCGCAGTAGCGCACCGGTAAGAGCTCCGAACTCTCGACTGAGAGAACGCGGGTTCGAATCTTGTGCGGCAGTGTCGAATCTTGGGCAAGTTCGTTTACTCTACATTGCTTCAGTTCACTCAGCTGTATGAATGAGTACCTGGCTGGCTATGGACAGCAGTGGATATTTGTATAAGAATAATATTTGCGCATTAATTACAGCGTGGCTGAATGCTTCCCAGAGAAGTTGAGATGGTTTTCGATTGAACAGATCTGCCAGGGATTAAAGTGTAAAGCGTATTGAGCAGTCCTGAGGACTGGCTACTGCGCTATATAAGAAGTTACCCTTACTTTACTTTACTTTACTTTATATACATGGTTGTTCTCCTCCTTGTTTCCTGCTGTACAGGGGTGTTCTCCTCCTTGTTTCCTGTTGTACAGGCGTTTTCTCCTCCTTGTTTCCTGCTGTACAGGGGTGTTCTCCTCCTTGTTTCCTCCTGTACAGGGGTGTTCTCCTCCTTGTTTCCTGCTGTACAGGGGTGAGAGCCAGGTACAGTATCTCCGAACCATTCGCTGTGTTTTTTTCTTTCCACAGTTTTTTGTTGTTCCCTCTCTGCATCCTTCATCCTTCCGTGATCTTCTCATGTTCCTCATCATGCAGTCCTCCCATCCCATGGCCTTCCCCTTTTCCTGTGTCCTTTGTCTTGTTCCGCCTTTCCTCTCATCTATTTTTCCACCACCGATCCTCGTCAAGTGGCCTGCCCATCTCATCCGGCTTTTCAATAATACTCCTGTTAGGCTGAATTTAATATTATCCCGTTGTACATCAGATGGAGAAGCTCTCAATATCATCGTTATGTATGTGCACCCCACAGTGGGCGACACACCTTTCTTGAACGACGGCTTTGGCTGGGCAGAAGGCGCAGTTTCTAGTTGTACTCTATCGCGTCCGTTGCAGCGTTGGTCGCTACGCGGCGCCACTTTAAATATACCATTTGGAAGTCGGTCTTAGACTTAGTGTTTCAAATTTTGTGAGTCAGGGAGTAACCACAGGGAGGAAAATCGTCGTTTTATATTGTTTAGTACATGGTTAGGACATTCATTACAGTTGAAGTTACAATGCCGTGGCCCAACGTATCTGACTGCTTGCGTTCTTGTGTAACAACTCCATACCACCAGGAAGGTGTTCCACAACAAAACAAAGACACTCACTGTCAGGTCTCCGCTGTTTACTGTCCTGTATTATGAACAAGGTAACATACCATGGTGTTGGTAACATGGTACTCCATAAAGATTTATTAAAAATAAACGTTATGTTAACTGACTTTCACATAAGGTGCGCGCCGAGCTGATTGTTCAGTCAGTTATCGTATTTGGCAAATAGTATAATTTTGCACACAATGAGCGAGTACGTGAGTGCGTGAGTGAGTGAGTGAGTGAGTGCGTGAGTGAGTGAGTGCGTGAGTGCGTGTGTGAGTGCGTGAGTGAGTGAGTGAGTGCGTGAGTGAGTGAGTGAGTTAGTGAGAGAGTGAGAGAGTGAGTGAGTGAGTGAGTGAGTGAGTGAGTGAGTGAGTGAGTGAGTGTGTGAGTGAGTGAGTGAGTGAGTGAGTGAGTGAGTGAGTGAGTGAGTGAGTGAGTGAGTGAGTGAGTGAGTGAGTGAGTGAGTGAGTGAGTGAGTGAGTGAGTGAGTGAGTGAGTGAGTGAGTGAGTGAGTGAGTGAGTGAGTGAGTGAGTGAGTGAGTGAGTGAGTGAGTGAGTGTATGAATGGTGAGTTTGTGTATGTATGTATTTTGTGTATGCGAGAGAGAGAGAGATAGAGAGAGAGAGTGTGTGTGTGTGTGTGTGTGTGTGTGTGTTTGTGTTTGTGTGTGTGTGTGTGTGTGTGTATGTGTGTCAATGCATGCGTGCGAGTGTGTCAATGCATATGTGTGTGCTTGCGTGCGCGAGTGTCGATGTTTTTGTGTTCTTTCATAGCTTACACAAATTAATTGATTTGCCACGGTGTCAATGTAACAAGTACTGAACTTACGCTAATCAATATCAAGGGTGAAGGGATATCTATTATCCGTAGTTTGTATGTTCGAGAGTTTGCTTGTTAGAAGGCAAGTCATGAGTAAAAACATATTTATAAACCGATCTTCAGAACTGCCCCATAACACACGTAACACCACCAGTACCAGTCGTGCTCGAATCGATGATCTGATGTTTGTTTTACTTCTTGAAATATACGTTTGTGGGGATGAAGGGCCGTGCTGAAGTCACACATGTCATTAGCGTAGTCAGTTATATTGTTTGACTGTATGCTTGTCTGGTAAATATATGAACATAGTAGTCAATAGTGTTTCTAATCACTAGTGCTGAGATCAGACATCTACTAGACAAGCTATCATTGTTGTGATGTAGACTATCAAATCACAGTTACGACATCGTGGGCGGTTCGGAAAATCAGAGCGAATGCCCGCAAGTATTTCGCACTGATTGAAATCAGTGTCGTGCGTTTTAAATTAAATACAATTTGTACAATGCACCTTCAACAAATTGCAACAAATATAAATGTTACTATCATTTAATTTAGTGTTGTATTTCAACAAATGCTCAACATTTGTATCATACTGTCCTTCGTGATACAAACAGACCAATAAGGCAAATACAATAGTACTCTTTTTCGACGGCCTCTCTCCACTAACGACTTCCCGCCTATAGGGGCCTGATTCTCGATTCCATAGTGTCTATCTTTAAAACAAATACCCCCTGCATAGCGGCCACATGCTTAGTGCGACCAGTGACAGACTTTCCTGTCATTACCCCATTGCAACTGCCACTTAGTAGCCGAAAACCGCTGTCTATGCGACATGATTTCTTATGGTGCGTTAACATGCTTTCTGTATGTTCAAAAGAGTTTGCTTACCCATATGAATTAAGATAGTATGTTGTGTATAATGCCCTGTGTGGAACGGCCAATGTACCTTTGCAGAAGAAATGGCCGTTCAAGAGGGGAACTATTGTATCTCAATGGTAGGATCGGCGTTGACATAGTCTTTCGACCCTACCAGAACTAAGAAACAAAGGCAGATTCGAACGATTAGAAGTCTACAGCTTGCGTACAGCTTATTGTGTTAAACTAGTGTCAAAATAAACGATTAAACGCACTCAATGCCACGCATATGAAACACGTATTGTGTATCGCGTGTATTGCAATCTTGTCGTTCTTCCTCCGTGTTCCCTGTATCGGGGTGATGGCCAGGTGTAGTATTGTTCAACCACTCGCTCTGTTCTCTTTCTCCATGCACATTCCGGTTGGTAGCCCCCTTTCTTTATCTGTCATCATCATCCGATCGTGTCATGTCCCTCCTCACACAGTCCTCCTATCTGAGTTGTAGCCTTCTCATGCATATTAGTGTTGTTCCACCTCTGCTCACTTTGCAAGTTTGCCTGCATCCATCCTTGCACGTGGCCTGCCCATCTCATCCGGCTTCTCACCAGTCATCCTGTTACGCTGCATTCCATACCAACTTCTTTCCTCAGGTCGGCCATCCTTCTTCTGTCCCCTTTGTTCTTGTGATTCTTCGAACCCAGTTGTTCCAACAAACGTGCAGCTTCTGTTGTTATCGTTTTGTCAGTGCCACTGTCTCCAGACCATACAGGTATGCCGGTTTAATATATTCTCTCATGACTTTCTATTTCTACATATTCGAACTTTTACTGTCCATCATAACTCCCTCTACCTTTATCCAAGCATTCGTTCCTGCTTATATTCGACGTCGCACCTCTACCTCTATACGCCCGTCCTCCGTATCCATTCCTCTCAGGTACACATAGCCTTACACTTGCCCCCCCCATGTCTCGCGATGTAAATCAGCCCGACGAGACAGCGGAGCGAAGCTGAAGGAGAGCTGAAGATACGGCGGCGAAAAAAATCAACAGTCTAGTCTAACTCAAATAATAAAAAGACATCTCACAGTCACACCCATCTTTGGAGACAACTGGTAGTCTACCGAACAAGATCGGCAACAGTGGAGTCGGGCCATACGCAAGGAAAAAGTTCACATAAAAGACAATTAACTAAAATTATCACCATGATATCGGCATTCTGGGAGCTTCGATGCCTACCGTCTTCTGTGACGACTGCGGCAGAGGTTTTGTCGCACAGACAGGACCGACATCTCATCAAAGAGCAGAACACAAGGACACCCCACATTAGTGTCATCAGCGAATACGGTGGACCGCAAAGAAGACGAATACTCATGAATAGATCGTATCGCGTCTATGTGGGTGCGTGTGCGTGTTCGTATGCGTGTGCGATCGAGTGCGCGTTCGAGAATGCGTGTGCGAGTGCATGTGTATGCTGTGTGTCTGTTTGCTTGCGAGCGAGTGTGTGCGTGCGTGCGTTCGTGAGTGCGAGCGTGCGTGTGCGTGCATTTGTACTTATTACTAAGACCGCATTCAGGCGTAATGTCAACAACGACATGTGGCTTTGAATGACATAGGTGAAATCAATTTGTTTAATAAACTTGTGTATAGCCTGAATAATCCCGCAAGTTTTTTTCTGGCCTATCAGACCATGTGGGGGTAAGCTGCGACCCTCCAAGTCCGCCTTAATGTACTGAAGCGGTCAGTTCAGGCCAGCGTCATGTTCGGGTCATTCCTTATAGTCTCTAGATAAGTTAGTCGACGCAGCGACAAAAATACTGCAGCAATGTCTATGCAAGCCGGCGAATACCATCATGGATTTTACAACATTAAAGCGCATGTTTCTTTCACAACGTTTAACACACAAAGATCATTGTGTATTGATCATTATACCTATACTGGCACTACAACACACAATGAACTATTCGTTTCATCGCCGCTCGTTGTGGGAAGCGCATCGTACTCGAATCTAGAACAGATTGACTCAAGACTATCATAGGTTTTGTAATGAAACTAATTACTCTTAGGAAATATGATACTATGAATACAAACAATGCACACAATTGTATGGGCCTAGGTTTTGTAATGAAACTATCTTTGATCGGAAGAATCGCTCCGTATGACATATTGCACACCCAATTTCGCGCGGTTCGGTCTGACGACCAGAAGTTCCGTTTTACTTTGTGAACTTATCTTTGAGGGAGTCGTGTGCAATTGTGATTTCACACAGGTCTTTAGCAGAATCAGTTCTCTGCCGCATATCTCATAAATATAGTACCACTATAATAATAATTAATATCAAGGTAGGTAAGATATTTACTATACAGTATATAATTATTGACCAAATCATGGTGACGACAGCGTTGGTACAATGCCAGTATTTGGCACTTATGTTACTGAGATCACTGTCACGCATTTTGAACTATAATGCAATTTGAACAATACGAAGTCAAAAATTGCAACACATATCAAGTTTAATAATTTAATGTTACCGTTGTGTTTCAACAAACGCACATACTTCTATCGGTACTGACCATCGTATTACAACCAGGCAAATTCTTGAGCGGTCACCCGCTTAACGCGGTCAGCGGCTGGCTTTTTTATTGCTCTGCAACAGCAACTTTGTGGACGAAAACTGCTGTCTCGACAACATGATTTCCCATAATGCATGTGGGTCATGCGGTATGGCACGGTGGGGCCGTGTAAGATATCGGTTTCGTTGTGTTAAAGGGACGTAGTCTGTTCGTTTAGCCGGAATTAGTGGGCGTAGCAACTGGCAGTCGGTTGTGTTGACCGTGGAAAAGTGAGCACCGTTGAACATCAAAGTGTATATAGCAGTTAACTCTGCCCGACCCGGCCTTTTGCCAATAAAGCTAGTTTTGAAACTGGATGTTTAGTTTATTATTTGAAGTACCTTTGCAGAAGAGGTGGTCACTCAAGAGGAGACTACGATATGTCAATGGTAAAGTTGGTGTTGCCCCCGGCCTAGTAGGTTGATACACCTGTACTATTATTATAATTGTATATAAGCCACACAAACATGCAAGCAAATTCTGCAGATTTTAACGCTTCAGCGTGCGATACAACTGCTTGCTTTGAACAATTGATAATATAAAATATATGTTTAATGGCTATCAATGTCCTTTTGTACATGCATCGATGACATGCATATGCACAGCCTGTGTCGTGCGTGTTCTGTATTATCCGTTCTGTTTAAGTCATATTAAATAGTTTATAGCGTTACTTGACTTTTTTATAATGGGTGTTTAGGCATTTATATTTAGGTTATTATTTATTATATGTTGCAATTGCTTACATGTGAAGCCTAGGGTAAAATTAAAAGACACAATTTAAGGCTGCTTGGTAGCGCCAGTCATGCTCGTAGTTGTGAACGGTAAACCTACCTTTTTCAGACCGATTAGTGTTACCCACAATGAGCACCAACATATTGTGGAGATGTGGATCATTCCAGGGACTAAATGTCAATCATTACTTGTATTTTGTGGGCTTGTTATGAAACTGAATAATGTGAAATTATATCTGCTTGCAACTTTCAAATTATCAAAAATATCAGTTTAGTTGTAGAATATGACGTATCCTGTAATCAGCATGTACGGATTAATATACTGCAACTACCGTTTTAACAGACTTCACAGAATGTGAATACCAGCCAAGTTAAGCTATGTTTTCATGGTGCTTACATTCACGAATTTGCGTGTGCGTGTGTGTGCGTGTGCGTGTGCGTGTGTGAGTATATTTCGATTGTCATTCTTAGCTTCGCAGATTACTTAATTCAGTACCGCGTGTACTAAACACGTCAGTGCAAACAACAACGAACTACTAATTAATATCAACGGCTGAACTTACAATGTGCTTATGTCCATGTGTTTCTATTATATGTGTGCGTGTGTCTACGGGTTCCTATTATACGTTTGCTTGAGTCGAGCCTTACTGAGCGACCGACCGTTGTTTGATCTTTTCAAATCCTTCTTGGAAAACACACAATATAGCGGACGAATCGCGCGGTGTATTAAATGCAACAATCGGTTATAATTCAACAGTTGTTTGACTGATCGTTGTCTCATGCTATTGAAGGTGGGTCAATGCCGTTGACTATAACTAATGATAATCATACAGCAGCACAGTGAGTCTGCTAAGCGTGTATTCATAATATATCATTACAAATGAAGTAAGAAACAATGTGACATTAATCGTGTAGGCATCGACTTGAACAATCTCTATTCTTGGAAAGGAAGGGCCTGGCTTGAAGTCACGAATTACAGCGTTCGGTTCGCTAATTAATTATAAGATATGTATGTTGTTGCCTGAGTGTTGTGATACACATGTCGATACTGCCAGTTCCACGTCTTGTTTAAAACACAACGACAAATCAGGCTCGGTTGGCTAGGTGGATGAAGGGGCAATCGAGTTCCACTTGACCAGACCACAGCACAATAATTATACAATAATGTTCATAACAAACTAATTTCATAAGAAATTATTAAGTGCTAAGATACGCTATGAATAAAATATTAATTATGGGGTACCGGTGCCTTTCCCTTGCTCCTTCCAGTCAGCTAATTTATTCTCCATGTCAAACTACGTTCGATTAACCGTAATAATTCCGTTTTCAATGTTGTGTAGCAGTTTGGTTATGCTAAAGAAAGAAAGAAAGGTAAATTCTTACATAATGCAGTATCCAGTCCACAGGACTGCTCAAAACGCTTTACACTTCACTCCCTGGCATTCTATTAGTAGTGGTTCAATTGTTCGCATCTTTGTCATCGTTGTTTAGGCAGCCACCCTCGCACTTGCATAGAACCTTGCCCCGAAGGCCTGCCCTGCAGCACTTGCAATTTCCCTTTTACGCTTTCATGCAGCCACAGTTGATACAGTCCACATCGTCTTCTTGCCGCAGTCGAGAAAAAGAGAGGTCGTATCGCAGCCCATTAATGTGTGAAAGAGGGGTATAGCCAACGCGTTTTATGGCCAGAGCTTGTAATGGATCCTGTGCACCTGGATATATCGGTAATTTTGCAGCTAACAAATATTATTCAAAACTCTGAAAGGTCAAGCTGCCCAAAGAAAGCGACAACAAGAACAACGGTGTCGTTGTCGACAGTGCGCACGAATGGTTTCAGATATATACAGGATGATACGTGTTTCTGCCTCTGCGTGGTTGCAGGGCTGGAGTACTGACATATGGAACCGCTTGTTGGAGAGCTCCGTCTCTGACTCGGTGCCAAAGAGGAGTCTTCCATCCATGTCAGTCTTGGCCATCTGTTTACTGACAAAGGAAAATAGCTCCTTTTTGTTTACCACATTTTTCAAGTACGATTGCTAGTCCTTTTGGAGATGGGAGTGCTGTCGTCACCATCTGGTTCGAATCGAGTACGCGCACTCGTCTCACGCCGCTGCTGTGTCAGTGATATCAAGCTTTGTACGATGCATTGAACCGTGGCGCTGACTCTTGAGGTTTCAGGAAAGTCGTAATGTGTAGCTGTACATATTCAGCGAATGTTGCCGCTCTGGTCGGATGGACCATGCGGATGACGGCAACCATGTCGAGCACTTGAAATATTATTTGCGTGGCTGGATTGGCGCGGCCGGTTGGCGCGTTGACGCACGCAAGGGTGTCTGATTTGGTCCCAGCTCTGAGCGAACTTCAGTCTGATAGAGAATGAGGCTCTCAATTGTTCTCGAATTTGAAGAAATCGGCCATATCCGCGTCGGGACATCATTAAAGAGAAAGGAAAAGTTGGGTGACGAGCACGGTATTTAGCTCCAGTGTCCCGACTTTGCTTCTCTTCTTTCGGGAGTCGGGATGGTTGGCGAAAGTAAATATGTTGTTTCTCTTTCTTGAGTCTGGCAGAGAAATCGTCACTTCGTGAACATTCTCGAACTCTTTTCAATCAGTCTGACGCAATCTGGACCAGCCAACATGTACAATGCTATGGCGTCGGTGTGATCATACAGGTCATCACTGACTTGTTGGTATTTTGTTCATCTATTCGTGGGATTGATCTTTTTTCATGAGGCTGAACTTGTGCTCGTATTTTGGGCCGAGAAGTCTCCCTTGAGGTACTCCGCATACACCACTAAATGTCTCACAGCGAACTTGACCATGTCTCTGACGTGAATCGGCAACCAGCGGGGATAGTTGGAGTAGAACCACGCACAAAACTCATCGCACATTTGGACGTAGAGAAGGAAGTCACCCTCTCTCAGAGAGCACACAAAACGGCACATCAATAGCTAACAACATCTGCCATGTCCAACGAGTACATCAATGGATGCGTGATAAGTAGTATTGCAAGCTGGTATGCCTAACTCAGTTTCCGCCGAAATGTGACTAAGGTGCATTTTCCACTAGGGTCTTCAATTGTCAAAACATATACCATCTTTATCATTGCCATACATTGACATGGCCATTGACATTGCTATATAACATAACGGTGTATACTGTGATCCTATGTACAACAAAGGTATATTCTGAGCCGAAAACCCCTAAAACGTGGTTTCATTTATCTTCTACTATTGGTTCTCAAGTTACTGCACAGCCTGACTGTGCATGGCGGTCATCTAGGATTTGTTCAATGTGGCTACCACTGCAGAAGCCCAGCTTGGCTCCTGCAAAAATATGAAAGTGCGTGGTCATATCTAACGTTGTTCCAAAAAAATGTGTATCGAACGATGTGAACAATTATGGTGCTTCTGGAGGATAATCCCTATAACTATAAGGTACATTTTACACTAGGGTCTTCAAATTGTCAAACCATAAAATATCTTTACTACTGCAAGAGACACTAACATTGTCATTGACATCACAATAAAGTTTGGATAACATGCTTGTAACATAACGTTGTATACAATGATCCTATGTAAAACAAACGTGTATTGTGAGCCAAAATGACCTTGAATGTGACCTTATTGCGTGATCTCGACGTGAAATCGGCAAAATAACCCCGGAAATGGATTCCTCATACTCGAAAACCGCGAATAATTTTCTCAATTATGATTCTACTACTTTTGGTTCTCAAGTTACTGCATATCCTTACTCCGGAGGACGGCCATCTTGGATTTCTCCAATATGGCCGCCACATTACAGGCCCTATCAGAATTGTTCAGTTTTGAAATTCGGCACTGACTGTTTTGAACATAAGTTGAAAATACTAGAGTATGTTGAAATTAACTACCGTAGTGTTTTTTAAGATGCGTATTCTGAACTGCGTTCACCAGAACGTCTGCATAGCCCGTCTAGATGTTCGACAGGTAACCGGACGATTCTGCCAGCGAAACAGTAATCTTCTAGTCATTGTTATGTTATCCCTACATCTTGCTGCCGGTGGGCTCGCTATATATACCCCTAGCTGAGACATGCGTTGATAGTCGTCAACGCGTAATTGTAATAACATCCAAGAATAAACATAATAACATTTATGGTGAATGCTAAGTGACTGTAAAATGTCTACTGAATGTATAAATGCTAGTTCTATAAACGACAAAACACAAAGATTAATGATGTTTAAATAGTGTTCAAATCAGTATGTCAAAACTTGTAAAGATTGACAAAACGATGTAACCTAACGTCGAAAAAATGCATACAATATCTACAACTGTACTCAACACAATCCTGCTGCATAATTACAACGGCATGATACCTCCACTAGTTTGATTCAAAGTACGTCAAACATGTGTTCGCGGATTGGTCACACGTGGCTACGTCCATAGAATAGCGTCGTACCAATCAACATCAGCTTTGATATTATTGGGTGTTGTTTTTCCTTGCCGATGCGTGACGTGCAAACAATATTGACGAATGTGTTAGCAAACATGATCGACCAAATACGTGTATAATATTTGCCTTAGGTTTCAAATGAAGTACCACGCACATCGTGAGTCGAATGAATGTTATTTCAATGAACTGCTATGATAGTGAAAATGTTTTTTGAACGTGGATATCCTTCTGAGAAGACGCAATCCAGCAAACATATATTCGTATGACAATCTCGGGCAAAGGGTATGGTTGAAGGTCTAGTACACGTTGTTTGTGGACATAGATACCGTAAAGAGAAAGTTAAAAAGTGAGTATTCCTAAATGCGTTCACCGGAACGTCCGCAGAGCTCGCCTAGGTGTTCGACAGGTAACCGCACGATTCTGCCAGAGAAATAGTAATCTGCTACTCATTGTTATGTTATCCTTACATCTTGCTGCCGGTGGGCTTGCTATATACCCCTACCTGAGACATGGATTGATGGTTGTCAACGCGTAATTGAAATAAAATCTAGAATAAACAAAATAACATTTATGGTGAAAGTTAAGTGACTGTAAAATGTCTACTGAATGTATAAATACTAGTTGTGTGAACGTCAAAACACACATATTATTTATGTTTAAGCACTTTTCCAAATCAGTATTTCACAACATGTAAACATTAACAAAACGTTGCTCCGTCAAACGGCCCCGCCAAATATAATACTAATGTATTCTAGAAAAGTATGTAACTGTTTATAAGGTAAGTCTACATAAGCAGTACATATCTTAACAAGGTGAAATGTAGCGTAGAAAATATGCATACTATACCTATAACTAGAAGAGAATGTAAACTTAGTAAACATTCAAGCCTGATGCATAATTCCTACGGCATGCTACCTCTACTAGCTTTCTTCAATGTTTTGCTACAAAGTACACTGAACGTTCGGTGTATTCGCGAATTGGACACATGGCTCCTCCCATAGAAAAACGTCGGACCAATCAACATCAACTCTGATGTTATCGTGTATTGTTTTCCTTGCCGTTGCGAGACGTCGATCTATAGCGGTCAGTACATGTTTGCAACAAGGATTGACAACAAATATGTATAACATTTGCTGTAGGTTTCAAATGAAGTACGACGCACGCCGTGAATCGAACGAATGTTATTTCAATGAACTGACATGATATTGAAAATGTTTTTTTAGGTGGACATCTCTGTGAGAAGACGCAATCTACCAAACACATACGTATGACAATCTCGGGCAAAAGGATATATGTGGACATAGACTCCATAAAGAAAAAGAAGATATAAACACAACTACGTACACAATGTCGACTAGACATTTTCACAGTGAAGTCAACCGCGCTGGTCGGTGGCGCTACCTGTTGATCGGAAACATGACGGTAAGGAAATTTGCAGTAGTTTCCGTGATACGTCGCCACCATTTGTACATGTTCACATTTCAACCTGATTGGCTTACAGGTTTGATACAGGAAGTAGTTTTTAAAAAATAAGTATTTGGTGTGGTTTTTAAAAAGTAGTTTACATTATATATATATATATATGAAATGTTGAAAATGTATAAACATTTTAGCGTTAAAATAGTGAATAGATAGTTTTAATAAAGGTTTTAGTAAGGCTATCTTGTAAACCAAACCACACTGCATATGACAAAGTGACCTACACAACAAAGCTCAAAATTTACCTTCCATGGAAATAAATAAAACTTTTTAAGGGTGTGGAAGATATTGTTCATGGCTCCAAGATTAAATTGTAATAGTAAGAATAAAACTTTCATTGGAGCTGTATTTGAAACTTGCAATGTTTCGATCCTTTTACTGCAGATCTTGATCAGTACGTGATCAAGATCCGCGGTAGACGGATCGAAACGTTGCCAGTTTCAAATACAGCTCCAATGTAAGTTTTATTCTTGCTATTACAACTTTTTAGGATAGCTGCAAAATACCACATTGTACAACGTATAAAAAGTCCCAAAATGTCCTCATTGTAGGTTCGTCACAACAAGCATAGCAACCCACCTGGCAATTATTATAGAAAGTGGGTTGTTGCGACATTAATTTACTTTGGTTGCTAGGCTTGCTGTGATGAAACCTCACAGGAGAAACTTGTGAAGTATTGATATGTTATTCAATGTGACAGTGTGCAACTATCCTGAAAACATAAGCTTTGTACTATTTATTTTCATGGTGTGTTCATTTATGATATGCAACTCCTGTTGGACATTATAAATGACGTCCTCTCTACAAGGATTGCCTAGCTTGGTTGCTACGCTTGTTGTGGCGAACACACACAGTGGAAACTTCTGGAATTTTGATATGTTATTCAATGTGATAATGTGCAACTATCCTGCACACATTAGTGTTGTACTATTTATTTATTTTCATGGTGGGTCCAAGTATGATATGTAGCTCATGCTGGAAATTATTGTAAATGGCCTCCTCTCTACAATGATTGTGTAGCTTGGTTGCTAGGCTTGTTGTGACGAATGCACACTTGGGAAAATTGGAAACTTTTGATATGTTGTTGAATGACTTACTTTGTAACTTGCCTAAAAGAAATTAGCGTTGTACTATTTATTTTCATCATGTTTGGTTCAATTTTGACTTAATGTTCTTGGATTATCAATGAACTAGATTAATTTTAGAAAGAGAAGCAAATTGTGAAGAAGCTGACGGGCACCATACTTACAAGAAACTCAACGTTTACATTGGTCTACCAAAGCTTAAACATAAGCGAAGAAGAGAACGAAAAATACGAAATGCTAAAAGAGAAGTTGATAAACGGGATTATATTATTACAGGCAACTTTAACAATGGACACATAAAATGGAAATATCTTGAGAGTACTGGGTGTGATGACAAATATTCATATTATTAATACAATTATATTTCATTATAAATTGTCCTTGAACTAACCAGGTGACATAATTAATTATACTTGGTTTTGTTCTCACAATATTAATTATTTGGCAATAGTAAGATAGATATGCCACTATGAAGTAATGATCAAAATGGAATACACATTTCCATTAATTGAAAATCATAACTAAATAATAAAACGCAGTACGAACTTCCAGAGGGGCAGGTTACAAAGATATGAGGAAATGTTTATTTAGCAAGTATAGACTGAAATAACTCATTGAAGAATAAGATAACAATACAATTGAGTGCACCATTGATACACGGGAATAGGTCAAGAAAGAAATACGTATTGGAAGAAGGCATTAGAAAAAAAAGAAAAACAAATTATACGGATGGTACATAAACGTACTGGAAATGATGAAGACTACAACAATTATAAATATGCACTCAATAAGGCTACACGTGAACCTAGGCATTCCAAGAGAACCTATCAACAACAATTAGCTCGTAATATAACAAATGCCCGCAAGAGAATTTATGTTTATGTTCGGAACAAACGGAAAGTTTTCGATCAGACCATCTAGGACAGTTAGTTGTAACTGCAACAATGGTGACTAAGAACATAAAGGTACTAACGGAAAATGAATCACTTGGAGTAGATGGGATACCAAATGGGCTTTGAAATCAGTCAAATGAGTTCAAATCGGTGAGCTAAACATCAGTGATTTATAAATCAGTAGAAAGTTAGTAAAATATATCATGGTGGATTACCGATTAAGCACAACTTGATAGACCGATCCCAACATGGATTCATAGAAGCGATGTCATGCTTATCAAATATGGTATATTTACCCGAAGACAAGACTAAGTGAATACTATATATTATGTTTTTAGATTGTTCAGACAGCTTCAACAACAAGTCACATGAGGTATTGCTACTTTAATTAATGGGAGGTTTAGATAATAACATAATTAATGGAATATACAAATGGCTGGTTGACAGAAAGCAACAGTTAATAGTTAACGCGGAGGCTCAAAATTGGAAATATGTTTTGATTGGGGTACCACAAGGATATTTCAATGCTTTAGACAATTATATAACAAGCAAGACGTTGGCATTTTTGTATGACACTAAAGTGTATTGAAAGGTTAATCATAGTGGAGATAAGCCGATAAGCATGATGATTTAGATACGTTGATCGAATCTTCTAAAAAATGGAAGATGTTGCTCAATATTGGAAAATGTAAATGCCTCCATACAGGCCATTGGATTGGCCGTGCAAGAAAGGACATAGACCAGATACGTACAGTCAAAAATGGAACGGGAGAAGTATTGATGAAAGACGATGACATCAAAGAGAGATGGGGCCAATACTTTAACTGACTGATGAACTTGGTAAACCCGAGAGTAGAAACCGAAGAGAGGGATGTAAATCAACGAATGGTAAGGAGTATCAGTGATGAACAAACATGAAGCACTCAGAGGGATGAAAAGTGGGAAGGAGCAGATGAAATACCAGCTGAAGCTTGGAAATGTAGGGGCAACTTTGGTGTAAAGTTACTATGCAGACTATTCAACGATGTCATGACTTCAGAAGACATGCCATCGGCTTGGCGACAGAGCATACTGGTCCCAATCTTCAAGGGAAAAGGTTACATTCAGGAGTGTAAGAACAACCGAGGGATCAAACTCCTGACGCACACCTTTACTATATGGGAGAGAGTCATAGACAAGAGGATGAGAGAATGCACAGACATACATGAAAGTCAGTTTGGGTTTATGCCAGGTATGAGTACCACAGATGCGCTTTTCATTCTCAAACAAACAATAAAGAAACACAGGGAGGGACAGAAGGACATCAGAGTGGTATTTATCGACTTGGAGAAAGCATATGATCAGGTACCAAGGGAGGAAATATGGAGATGTACGAGAGAAAGGAATGTACCGCAAATGTACATCCGACTGCTACAGGATATGTACTGGGTGCGTGAGACAAAGGTGCGCAGCGTGGCTGGTGAAAGTAGCAACTTTGGCGCAGAGGGTTACACCAATGATCTGCATTGAGTCCATACCTGTTCCTCATATTGATGGACGTCTTGACGGAGAACGTGAAAAAAGTTGCACCAGAATCAATGATGTTCGCAGATGACATTTTGCTGTGTGGGTGAAAGGAGGTACACAATACAGAGTACCTGGAGACGTGAAGGAATGCACCGGAAGAGAGAGGAATGAGGGTTAGTCGACCGAAAACCCAATTCATGGACTTCAGGTTCGAACGAAATGAGGAGATAGACAGACCAACTGTAAAGATACTGGGAGACGAGCTGGAAAAAGTGACACACTTCAAATATCTAGGGTCTGTCGTGGAAGAGAAAAGAGGCATGGAAACGGAGATCAAACAGAGAGTGAGTGCAGCTTGAAGACATTGGAAGAACTGCAGTATGGAGTGTTGTGCGACAGGAGGATGCCAGTGAAGTTGAAGGGGAAGATCTATAAAACAGTAGTCAGGTCAGCAATGCTGTACGGGGCAGAGACCTGGGCAACAAAGAAAAGACAAGAAGCAAAGATAGAGACAAATGAGATGGGGATGCTGAAGTGGATGTGTAGAGTAACAAAGAAAGATAAGATCCGAAACGAATATATTAGAGGAGCAACGAGAGTGACACAAGCATTCAAAAAGATAACAGAGAAACGACTGAAATGGTACGGACATGTGATGAGAGGGGAAGATGAGCACATAGTGAGAAGAGGGCTAAATGCAGAGATACCAGGAAGAAGAAGGAGAGGAAGACCGAAGACCAGATGGAAAGACACATGCAGAAGAGACATAGAAATGCAGATGTGGTGATGGACAGGGCGACATGGAGAAAGAAAATTACCAGCCATACCGACGACCCCAGATTACGGGAAAAGTCAGAGAAGAAGAAAAAGAAAGTGTACAGAGGAGAGCGTCAACAATGGTTTCAGAACTATCTTGGTTATCAACACCTATAGTTTTCTCAGTTAAGAACGATACGTATTAGAGGGCATGATGAAGTATTTGTGAAGGAACAGAATGTATTAGATATCAAAAAGTATCCATTATCATAGAGGACCATAAACAAATGGAACACTATTTGGTTCTTGTGTGGGTGCTAGTAGCGTGAATGTCTAAAAACAAAATCGATATATACCTCAGAAGGGCGGGATACACATATATAAACAACATGGACTCTTTTGTTAAATCGTAAATCTGGTACCTAGGGTCATGTACATTTATTTACAGCAGTAGCGGTAACACAAACCAAGCATGCGTATCAGAATAGAAGGTTTAAGTTTAGCTCTCAGTATTGAATAAGTTCTGTTTCTGTTTGGCAGCGGAGGCCGTCTCAACGATGGAAAATCCACGCGCTCAAGGGGAGGAGTCTTGTCCCGATGCAACATCGCAACTTGTAGCGTAAGTATATACGTAAAATCTGACGAGAAGATAAATATTTGCATGAGTATGCAACACACAGAAGTGGAGAAAGCCAATGGAAATGGAACAGTAAAAAAGGAAGGACCGGTAATTAGAGTGGAAAACAACAGGTGTTCAGGAGAGATACCACAATTACGATAGTATACGGACCTTTAAAGTATGCTACATATAATTGGAAGAACTGAGGCGTAATAAAACTGTAAGAGGCTGGCGATTGAAGTACAATACTTTGTGTATCTATGAAGAAGGAAATCTAGATTCAAGATTAAATTTATTTGACCAAGTTAACGTACACATAATATACATTAATACTTTGGTAATATGAATAATATGTAAGGTCGGGGAGACGCCCGTTAAGACATATATTGTCGCTAGAACGGGAGCCATCCCACTGGTTTACTGGTGTGTGGTTCACCGCATATCAGTAACACGTTTGCTCAGAGAAAAAACATATAGTATAGGATATGTTTCTTCTTACCTGAAATGTATCAGCAGTTCTTGCAACATAAATATATAAAATTAGTTAAGAAAAATAATGAGTAATAAAAAGTTAAAATAAGGTGCATATAAATAACGCCATAATACCAGCGGTCAAACATGCAAACAAGTGCAGGAAATGTTTCTAGTCTAGATCTAACTAAAATCAGTAAACTTAAATGTCACCAGCGTGGTGAAGCTGAATAGGCAGTAGAAGACTAGGGTATGTTTTACTGGCACATATATATATATATATATATATATATGTAGAGAGTTACTAACAAATATGCAGCTGTTGAAGTAGTACGCTAAAGGAACAGTGGAGAATGCAGTTTCATCGCTACTATAATGTCCCCAGTTGGTAAAGATATACAGTGGTAAAACCGTATACAGTCGCTGAACCATCCCGATAGCTTATCACGATGAGTTGTGTGCCCAGCTGGCGATCAAGCCAAGGACAACTAGCCAATTTATTTGAACAAGTCAAGGATATGTTAAAAACGTTGGCAACCATGCGTTCAGAATATATATTCTTTGTGATTTAGAGTTTCATTTGTATTTACCTTCCGCACAAACAACCACAATTCATTATATTCTGGTAACTTTTACTATGACAAAACATGTTACCTTTTCGAAACATAGCCATGCAAGGCCATTGCCTCAACCTCTTGATAACCCGTACAGCTTGTAAAAAATATCCAGACAACCATAGTTTCGGATGGCTTATTCGTTCACCACACTGCCATTGCCAATGGTAAAGTTTCTATAACTCCAGCAGAGTCTATCATGTGCTTTACTGTGCCATTCACAGGACCAACTTTGCAGGTTTAATGCCTGATATCCTCAATTCCGATCTTATCGCATATTCAAACGAACACCTATCATACTTTTAGAAACAGTACTGTCAAGTACTCAAGGCTGTACCTAACAAATGTATACCTACGAGATCCAAATCTGTATCGCAAAAAAACATTTGCTCCATGAATGACTCCGGAAATTCTAAATGTAAAAGGCGTCGTCGTTATCTTGAGCGTTTTTGGCGCGAATCATGTTCGACTTTAGACAGATCACGTTATTGAAAACAGTATCATTACAGCAACATACAAATAGTCAAAATTAAATCGGATCATTACACCACTTTGGCCTCAATTTACCCTGATAGTCCACGTTAGCAATGGAACTGCATAACAAAATTCTACACATGTGGCCTTGTCCATCTCTACTCAATCATATATCAGCCTTTATGTGACTCGTTCTCTGGTTACTTCAAGGACAAAACAAGTCTTGTCCGTTCTGCTTTCTCAGGTCATTCTTTAAGTACTGTAAACCTGGACTCTCCACATGCAAATTATCTAACTTGCATCGTTTGAACAGTTGATGAGATGAGGAACATAATAGTGTCCTCCCCCCAAATAATTTATGTAATCTCGATCTATCCCCGATCTTTTTGCTAAACATGTCTCAGCACATTAATCAAACATATGGCAACTAATTAAATGAATCACTGTGCTCTGGCTGTTTTCCTGATGATTTCAAACACGCCAATGTCAACCCATCTCTTAAGAAGACTTATCTGCCTAAACAAGACCTAACAGTTGCAGACCTATTTCAAACCACAGCTTTATTTACAAAGTAATCGAAACATTTATAGCAAGTCATCTAAGGATCAGCACACATGTCTTATTTAATGTGTTACAAACAATTTCACTCCAACTAAACAGGTTTCTCTAAAAGTACACAATGACATAAAATCAAACATAAATAAAGGCAAAGTAGCAGCGCATACATTGTTGATCTATCTGTCGTCTTTGATACTGTTGATCACAGCATTCTTACTAAATGATACTCGACATGCATGTCATATCTGGCACAGCTCGGAGCTAGTACACTTCATATCTAACTAACTGACACCAAACCGTAAAAACAAGGAACTGTTTTTCGGTCGCTCTGCTCATATCATGTGGTGTCCATCTGGTTCTGTTCTTGGGTCTTTGCTTTTCACCCTCTCCATTTCGCCACTAAGTTATGTTCTCCAAAATCACAAATAGGATCACCACTTTTATGCAGCTGACATATAATTCTACATTTTTTTGGCTACCCCGGATACAATTCGCACCCTGAACCAACTTAGCGATTGTCTCCAAGATATCTTCCATTGCATGACTGATAGCAAATTCAAGTTAAATGCAAAATTTCTTGTAATTGGTACCCCAGTGCAGCGTAGTAAACTTTATGATTTTCCCCACACGTATCCTGAATCAACGTATCAAACCAGTAGTCTCAGTGTGGAATCTAAAAGTGATTTTCTAAACAACTTCAATAGTAAACAAACATATCCCAAAGATATCATTCACACACATACACACACACACTCTCTCTATATATATATAACATGATATTGCAAAGCTTCACATAATATGCTAACACCCTAGCTAACATAGTAAAAATCACTTTCCACGAGCAACAACAACAATTGCAAATTTATCCTGTCGCAACGATATAATGTTTGGTCGCTGTTTTAATAATGACAGAAATGTGTTTACCAGCAACTCTGGACTTCCTGTCAACTACCCGATCCAGTCCACAGAAAGCGTTCAAATACATGCACAGGCAAGCAGCAAGTAAGTAATTGTACGTGACGAAACATGTGTACGGTATATCAGATAAAATTAATGTAGCCGTTTAATGTTCAGCAGAGTACGATGCTTGCAAATTGCAACATAACTGAAATGGTGTTTTTTATTATAACTTTTTACATCTCCAAGTTATAATATCCACCCATCCTAACAATAACATCTTACCGAAATGTTTATTTGGCGTGACGTGTTTTTAGTCACCAATAATTATTTGTGTTCGAGAAGAAGGAGTATATTTCATAGAAAACTTTAACATGAGGAAGACGTTTCATCTTACTAAGAAGATAAGCAATTTTTGAAAACAAATTTGGTGAATCAATTGATTAAGAAGAATAGTAGTATAATGTGTTTAAACGAAAGTCCGTGTCTTCGCTATGTTTCAGTAGTTTACTATATTTGTTCAGAAATGCCAGGAGCACGCACACGATTGTTTACGAACAAGTTATTCGCATATTGTATCGCTTTATCCATTAGCAGCAATGGAGTAATGATCACATTTATAGCAAATTAAAC
Organism: Paraescarpia echinospica; assembly: GCA_020002185.1. Taxonomy (NCBI): domain Eukaryota; kingdom Metazoa; phylum Annelida; class Polychaeta; order Sabellida; family Siboglinidae; genus Paraescarpia; species Paraescarpia echinospica. Next base: position 62,577,196 of record CM034536.1, read on the forward strand.
GCTGTGCTTCTGTTTCACAGCAACACTGTACCTGTAAGACAACCGATACAGTGTACCGAAAATATCCAGGTACACACGGAGGCAGCTAGCTAAAATAAGTGAGTATTCATAACGAAACAATCATATGGCAACAAAACTAATGTGCTAAGGTTCAAACGTTTCGCAGTTCATGCATGGTGCATAAAATACCTATAGAATATATTATTTGTGTTTTAGCTACCATTATACAATGCGAATTGTTAAAGAGCAATTTGAGATATTATGGATATATAATTATCGTGAGAGCAGCTCTTTACCGTCAAGTTGTCATTTAAGAGATATTCAAATTAGCGTTGAAGGCAGTTATGTATATATTTTAAAAGTAGATTCCAGTTAGCACTAGTGAACATATGCTGGAGACCGCAGGAATAAATTAAAGTTTCAACTGAAGGAAGGCATGAAATATGAAGAAACAATGGTACGTATGATACATACGCTTCACTCATCCATGCAGGCGCAGGGGAGACGAGGATGGTGCAAACAGACACTGAACACAACGTCACGCCTCCTTAGCACACTGCCGTACGTCAACTACGCAAGCGTTCAGCTGTTGTAGCCGATGTCCAACTCTGCCAATATCGACAGCCGTCTGCAGCGAATGATCGGGGAACCTCGGGAGTTGCAGTCGTGCATCAGTGTTGCGGCGCCGGGATTACGACACTTGGGACGTTCAACGTACTAACAAAGCAAACCTGCATTTTTTTAACAATGTCTAGTCGGGAAAAAAAACATGTTTATAACGCCATCTGCCGTCAACCGTCTTGTAATTGGCAATAGTTATTAGAAGTTTCGTAAACAAATAATAGGGTGATCTTTTCTTTCAGAGGGCGCCGCCAATTGCATCAATTCGTTAGGATTATAAGTTTATAAGATGTAAGCCAACAACAATTTCTACTCGGGAGAAAGGAGTTTGTAACGCCAATCGCCGTCAGCCGTTTTGTAGTTGCCAATTTTTTTTTTTTGTAGTTTCGTACATAATTCATAATGTGATCTTTCTCTTCAGAGGGCGCCACCGATCGCATCAATTCGTTAGGATTATACAAGATGTAAGCCAACAACAATTTCTACTCGGAAGAAGGGGGTTTGTAATGACAATCGCTGTCAGCCGTTTTGTAGTTTCCAAAAATGTTTAAGAATTTCATAAATAAATTATAGTGTGATCTTTTCCTTCCGAAGGCACCACCGACCCCGTCGATTTGTCAGGATTATAAGATATAAGCCAATATTGGGGGACCGGGGCGGGGGACGGGGAACGCTGAAACCCAATATTTGTTGTGGGAGGCTGGATATAGGTTTAGTCCCCCAATATTTCGGCAAGGTGGTGCACATGGGGGTTTCCCGTGATCCTTAAGCCGGATGCCGTTGGAGTGTTTGGTGAGGCTCGGGAGGGGAGGAATTGAAGGGTTTTCGTTAGTCTCAGCCCCTTCAATATTCACTACGTTCCGACGTCTAGGCATCATTCCAAATCAGAAGACGGACGTAAAAAAGCGTGACACATAACATACTTAATATGTAAATACGCAACACACAAATGATGTTTAGTGATACATTATATTAACATACACTACATACGACCGACATCATGCATGATTGAAGTTGTCAAATTGTCAATTATCTCCGCATCATTAAGCATAATTGGAATTTGCATATCTACACAACATGTACTGTAGTTTACGTACAACGCCCTATGTTATATAGGAAATACAGTGTCAACAAAACTCGATGTTTATGTATAGAACAGTACAATATTAATGTTTTTTGTTATATTTTATGATAAATATGTATGTTGCCTTATACTTGGATTGATACAATTTGCCTGGCTAGATATAACAAAATAGTGTTAAAAATATAGTACTATTGTTTGATTTCCATCGCATTGTCTACATCGCACTGTTGACATCATATTTGGATTTACGGTTATGGATTATTATTTAGCGTGTAATAAGCAACGTTACGTCCTATCTGATAGATTTATATTGCTGGACTCGGCGTCTTGTCGATTGTTTGTTGTATGACAGGAAACCAATGAGACCCAAACAGGCCAAAAACACTGTTGTAGCACACACACGCGCGCTTACACGCACGCACACACACATACAAGTGTCAAATGTGTATCCCAGGCATGGCCCGGCCCGGCCTAGCCCGCATGTTTTCGACCCAGGCCAGGATCCTACCCGCTGGCCAAAGATGGGTAAGCCCTCGGCCCTCAAAACACAGGTTAAAATTTAGAAAAAATAGTGTTAAAAATATAGTACTATTGTTTGATTTCCATCGCATTGTCTACATCGCACTGTTGACATCATATTTGGATTTACGGTTATGGATTATTATTTAGCGTGTAATAAGCAACGTTACGTCCTATCTGATAGATTTATATTGCTGGACTCGGCGTCTTGTCGATTGTTTGTTGTATGACAGGAAACCAATGAGACCCAAACAGGCCAAAAACACTGTTGTAGCACACACACGCGCGCTTACACGCACGCACACACACATACAAGTGTCAAATGTGTATCCCAGGCATGGCCCGGCCCGGCCTAGCCCGCATGTTTTCGACCCAGGCCAGGATCCTACCCGCTGGCCAAAGATGGGTAAGCCCTCGGCCCTCAAAACACAGGTTAAAATTTAGAAAATCTAAAGCTATTATAATAATTATAATCACACAAAAAACACACAATAAACCGTAACAGAACTGTAATACATTGGATTTTTTTAATGAATTAATGAATGAAATTGTATTCAACGGCAACAGCATAATATATACACAGTATGGGGTGCTGCTGCTGCTGCTGCTGCTGCTGCTGCTGCTGCTGCTGCTGCTGAAAGGACATAGCTGAAGTCATAGACTTATATGTTGCTACGTCTTTCTCAAACTTAGAACAACTGAATAAATACAACACGGATTATAAATAAATTACAAAATAATATTCACAACTCATGTATAAATTAGGCGCTGTAGTGCTTGTGTTACTAATACATGGGTTTAACGAAACATCATCTTCAATTAACAATTCACAAATATGTAGAAAGTAACGACAACTTGAATGTTTTTTAAATTGTTTTAAACTTGGAAGCTGAATCAATTTATTTGCTGAATTGATCCACGTGTTATACCCTTGACGGTGAGTGACAGCAGTCGGAGGGTGGTGTATGTCTTTTTAACATAAAACAGTTATTTAACATTAATAAAAATATTTATATATTATTATAATCCATGAACTGAAATATTCAACTATTGTATTCATCGTTCCATTGTTGAAAACCTGCAAAGCGCACATGCAGCACTGGCATTGTTCATAATTGCTTGCAAAGTGTCAAACTGCAAAGACTCTTTGTCGTATTAAATAAATACTCGTTAATGTGAACAAAATAATAATCCGTGTTGACTAATAATAAATTAATAGATAATAGTTCTATTATATCGAGATTCTGTCCCAGGCCCGGTTTTGTTGAATAGTTTCAAGCCTAGACCGGCCCGCACATTTATACACAGATCCGACCCAGCCCGCAGAAATTATGAGGGCAGTAAAGCTCGCACGCATGCACGCACACACTCACACATATATGCGCACTCACGGAGGACGTTTGACACTTGATACTGTCTAACTAGCTTAAAAGTACGGCAACGTGCAGATAAATCATACAAGTTGCGTGACAGTATTCCATTATCCACTTAGTACAGTCACTTCTTTGAGCTTTGGGTGTTTAGCGACACGCGCCTTCACGCTTGAACGACTCGCTGCATTCGAATGCGGCTAAGTTGCCCGTGTCTTAATTTACACCCGCTGATTAATACGTTGGTCAATTGTAGAGGTACCACCGGCGTTGCTGAGTGTATACTATATGTGTACAACAGGCCGACGACCAACCGAATTGTTTATCAATGAGGCGTTTATCTGCAAAACTTTAGCATAATTACTGCTCTAGGTTGCTTTATTATTATTATTATAACTAGCATTTCTATAGCGCCATATATCCGGGACCAGCCCGTTCATAGGCGCGTACACACATTATAAGACGTACATGGAAACAAATGTAAAAATATATGTGTATAAAGATGCCGGTAAATGTAATAATTATTAAGATTTACAAGATTGTATATATATAATGTGACAAACATGCATGACATATTTGCATAAATATTAATATAATTAAAAAAAGAATATACATTATGATATATAAAATTGTATTAACAGATAAATAATAATAAATTAATTAGAATACATTATATAATAGAAATAAATTAATTGATTAAATACATATTCATAAAAAGTGCCCTACTGCACAGTTCCTCAGTCGATGTACGCCTGCTTAAATAGATACGTTTTAATGCAAGTTTTGAATTTATCCAAAGTCTCTATTTGACGAACGTTTATTGGTAGAGCGTTCCAGAGCGTAGGTCCAGACACGGAGATAGCTCGTCTGCCGTAGCCCTCTAAGTTGTAGCGCGGGACTACAAGCAGATGTAGATCAGCAGATCGGAGGTTGCGGGTGGGCGTATACGGTATTATGGAGCAAGACCATGTAAAGCCGTGAAAACAAGGACCAGCAGTTTGTACTGGATACGCCAGTTCGACCAGCACAGGTGTTATGTGCTGGTGCTTTCGGTGTCTTGAAAGTAGTCTTGCTGCCGAGTTCTGTACCATCTGCAATTTGTTCATAAGTGTCTCGGTGATGCCGTACAGGACCGCGTTACTGTAGTCCAGCCGCGATGTCACCAGGGCGTGGACTAGTGTCTTACATGCATCAGTAGTAAGACAATGTCTTATTTTATAAATTGCATAGAGATGGTAGTACGCTGACTTGGACATCTGTGACACGTGTGACGACATTGTTAGTCCAGAGTCGATTGTAATCCCGATGTTGCGGATGGTCGGTGACGGAACAATGTTACATCCGCATACACTAACACACGAAACGTCTTGCAGGTGTTTACGATTTGGTGCCGAGATGATAATAGCCTTGGTCTTGTTTTCGTTCAGCAGTAGATTGTGGTCTGACATCCACTGCTTCGCTTCTTCGATGCATCGCTCGATGCGGTCAACCGCAACAGCGGCTTCTCCATTCCGCGTTCCACTCAAGTCAACATACAATTGGGCGTCATCTGCATAAAGATGGTATTGCAGTTTGTGCCTTCTGAAGATAGCACCCAATGGCAGAGTGTATATGGAGAAGAGAATTGGGCCCAGCACAGACCCCTGTGGGATGCCAGATTCGAGCAATGTTCTATTTGAGTTGTGGCCACTAATGCACACTGACTGAGTCCGGTTCGACAGGTATGACTCCAGCCATTTCAGTGCAATGCCTTCAATGCCTATGCTGCGCAGCTGGTTGATTAATATCGAGTGGTTAACAGTATCAAACGCCGCACTCATATCGAGCAGCACTGCCAGCGCACCTTTCCTTTTGTCAAGGGAATGGCGATGGTCATTCTGAATGCGCACCAGTGCTGTCTCAGTGCTGTGATGTTGTCTGTACGCACTTTGGAAAATGTCCATCAAATTGTTGTCGTATAGATGCTGGCGAAGTTGGACTGCTACGTGGCGCTCCAGTAACTTTGAAACAAATGACAAGTTCGATATAGGCCGGCAGTTGTTCATCGAGTCTGAATCAAGGTTTGGTTTCAGTGTGGTGTGATCACAGCATGTTTGAAGTTGCCCGGCACGGACCCCGACTCGAGCGACATGTTGATGATTGTAGCTAATGTCGGCGCAAGAATATCAATGTTGGTTTTCACGAGTGAGGTAGGAAGTGGATCGAGCGCGCTTGATTTTGTTGGACACTTCCTTACCAAAGAGAGAACGCCGTCTGTGGTGATGCCGTAAAACGTATTGACTGTGCAAGACTGTTCACAATGCACGTACTCAGCGTTGACAGTTTGCAGGCGTCTACTCGCTAACTGGCTTCGAATGTCTAAAACTTTGCGTGTGAAGTGCACGGGTAAGTCATCTGCCAGTTGTGCTATACCAGACACAAGACTGGGCTGTTTTGGAGTAGTTTTTTGTCTTCATCAAGTCATCCATGATCCTGAACAGTTCTTTGTTGTTACGTGCACATTCATCAATTTTTGTTGTGTAGAATTTGGCTTTCACAGACTGTATTTGCTGTTTGTAAGTTTCATGCTGTCCAGTGTAGATGTCTCGGTGAATCTGCAGCTTTGTCAGTCTCCATTTCCGCTCTGCTTGTCGGAGCTTTCGCTTAGCAAGCGATAATTCCACTGTGTGTCAAGGCGTGTTGGGGCGCACAATAATTGACCGTGTGATCAACGGAGCGTGGCTGTCTAACAGTTCTTGCAAGGAAATGTCATACTGTTGCGACAAGTCTGCAATATTGTTACACGGGCGTGTTGCCAGGTGTGAAAGTTCGAAATCTGATCTGAAATTCGTAGGATTAATCGCAGCATATTTTCGATAAGAAACCCGCATCTTTGTTCGGTTCAGCTTTGGTGCTTGGAGCAGGCAGTGTACAGCGTGGTGATCGGTGAGCAGGGACCCCACCGTCACTGATGTCAGAATTCTTCCTGACGATGGTGAAATTACTAGGTCCAAAATATTGCCGATGGTGTGTGTCGGTCGGATCACGAACATGTTGCTGCAAGTTGGTGACGTGCGGGAGATCAGAGAAGTCGTTTTAGTCTTTATTTCCGGCCTTTCCATAGTGGATGTTAAAATCGCCCACGATAATTAGTCCAGTCAACTGTGCTGTGAAAAGTTCCAGGAGATTGGTGAACTCGGCCATAAACGTTTTGAAAGAAACACCGCCTCGGCCTGTGGATGGAGGTCTGTAAACGAGTAATAACATGATAACACTTGATGGTGTAGCAAACACCACCCCGAGGCACTGGAATGACAATGCTGGCCAGTGTCGCGATAAGATCATGTTGATACACGACTTGTATAAAACACCGATTCCCCCACCTCGTCGGTCGGGCCGAGGTTGGTGGACGAAGTTGTATCCATCCGGGGTCAACTTGCTTGTGTTTGGGATGTCCTTAGGGTCATCTGTCAGCCACGTCTCTGTAAGCGCGATGATGTCAAGATCATGTTCGTGGATATAATCGGTAATGAAACCAGTTTTGTTCCTGACGGATCTTGCATTTAGCAGAGCAAGGTTTGTGCAGTTGCAAGGATTATATGGTAATGTCAGAGTAATCAAGTTGTCACGTCGAGGTACAGGCTTAATGGGAGTTGTTGGTCGCGCTGACACAAGTACACGTATCGGTCGTTGTTTGCGTGCACCCCCACGACAACCTCATTGGGTGGGCCGATGGAGTGCCACCCCTGCTTCACAAGCAGCTCTCCAGGCAGCATTGTTGAGCCGAATGTGACTGCGACCGCTGGGCCGTAACCGATACAGGCAGTCTTTGGTCATGCTGGGCGTGTAAACAATATTCTCTTTGTCCGGGTTACACATGACCGATCACAAGCTTGTCAATGTCACACAGGTGCAATCGCAAATGTAATATGTAAGTCGGTTAAAATAGTAAAAAGTCACAAAACACTTGATAACACCATTTAGTCTCTCTCTCTCTCTCTCTCTCTCTCTCTCTCTCTCTCTCTCTCTCTCTCTCTCTGTCTCTCTCTCTCTCTCTCTCTCTCTCTCTATCTCTCTCTCTCTCTCTCTCTCTCTCTCTGTCACTCCCTCTACCTCTCTCTCTCTCTCCTCTCTCTCTCTCTCTCTCTCTCTCTCTCTCTCTCTCTCTCTCTCTCTCTCTCTCTCTTGCAATAACTCCTTGTCGAATATGTTTATCCGAGTCATGATGGTGATAATATTCAGTTATATCTGATGAGTGTGTCGGTGAACTGAACAGGCCGATTCGTGATTTGCAGATCCGGCCACACACACCATACACATATGTTTGCATAGCAGCAGCGTTAGTCGTCGTCAATGTATTGTTGTCGTGTTCACGATCCTTCCGCTGTTGCCAAAGTGCTACGCGGTTTATTTCAAAATGTTCCGCGCCGGTTTTCATATTGATCTCCATCGCACACGGTCTTCACAGTCAGTTTCCCATGTAGCCGTCTCTACGTTCCATTTCTTCATGTTTGTTTTCATTTGGTGTTTGTAACGGTTCGGTTGCCCATGGTTATTATTACACGCGACAAGGCGACGGTCACCTAAAAATAGAGCCAGTTCTTTCGCAAGCGACGGCGTCGGGTCAAACAGGCGATGGCATGCAAGCAATACAATCTCAGGTATGTAGTATTTACACGATACGATCTAACTGCAATGTGGTTGACTGTGACGGAATTGCCTCGTCGCTGCAACGGCGTCGCCTGATGTAAAGCCAGCTTAACAGTAATACGTTTGATAGATCGCTGGACTGACATTAAGATCATCCCCAGACGCGATACAGGGGAGTATGCGAGCGATGAGTGAGCTGGTAGGCTATACACCCGGGATACGGGAAGAACTGCCAAAGAGAGCTGTGTTGCTGTTCTGTTTCATAGCTTAGAATTGGTTTATGAGTTTTTTTTCTTCAGTGTGTGTTAAAACTCGGGCATTGGTGTTATAAATGAAACTGCCAAGTGGGTATTCATAGTAGGTTGTATTGTCGCGGACACTTATTGCAATAAGAGTGGCAATAATTCAAATTATCTTAACGGCATTTATATATCACGACCTGTATTCGTCATCAACATCACTGTACAACCGTAGTGTCCCGTGGTTGGACGAAGGCCTCAGCATGTCTTTTTTAAATCTGTCTGTCTTGCGCTAACTTCTGCCAGTACTCGTCTAGTTCGTCTCTCCACCGTCTCGCCAGTCTTCCTCTAGATCGTTTCCCTTCGTAAGGTCTCCTCGTTATTATAGCGATGTCCATCGGTTATCTCGTAGTCTGCTGAAGTGCACTGGTCCACTTCTGTCTTCTGATTTGTTCTATCACGTCTATGACATTTGTCTTCTCTCTTTCCCAGATGTTTGTTTTTATCTTCCGATATGTGACGTTTAACATACTTCTTTCCATCTTTGTTTGTGTTGCTGCTAGCTTTTTCTTTGCCTGGATGGTGAGTGGCCATATGTCATCGCTGGAAGTACGCATGAGTTGTAGATTTGTTTCTTCAACCAGGTTCCAAAGTTAACCTTGAAGATATAGCGGTGTTTGGCGAGTGATGTCCACCCGGCGGTAATTCTTCTTTGAATCTCCTTGTCTTGGATTTTGTCTCTGATACTGTATCGCTGTCCCAGATAGACGTAGCTTTCAACATTCTCTATCTGCATGGTGCTGATATATACTGGTGTGTCATTTTCTAGCATCACTTTTGTTTTCAAATGTTCATCTTGAGACCTTGTTTTTTTTACTTTCATCAGCCAGCTCCTGTAGAATTGTTTGTAGTTCTTCCAGTGTAATAGCGCATATGAGTATGTCGTCAATAAAACGAAGATGATGAGATAGTCTCCGTATATCTTCGAGCCTCTGGTTTCCCAGGCCAGTCTTCGGTATGTGCTTTCGAGTGTTGCCGTAAACAGCTTGGGGATATGATGTCACCCTGTCGTACTCCTCTCTTGACGTTGATCTTGTTGCTCTTTTTGTGTAGGTGGAATGTCTGTTGCTGTTGGTGTAGATGTCTTTCAGGAGTTTGATGTAGACGTCTTCTATCCCCTGTTCTTCAAGGGAGGTTAGTATTGCTTGAATTTGCACCGAGTCGAAAGCCTTCTCGTAGTCGACAGTATTGTAGGTGTGCAGTTGGTTATCCTCCGGAGGGCCCATGGTCAGCCATTTCCGGTTCCGGTCACGTGATCAGAAATGACCAATCACTTGAAGCCACGTGACCGGAACCGGAAGCCACGTGATCGGAACTGACCAATCACGTGAAACCGTCATTTTGTAACCAATCAAACCAATTCTGTATTCACAAAAGGATCAACATTTTTTATATTACAGAACAACAACAGAACGAAAACATCAAATTAAGAAATAGCAGAAGTGCACCGTGGACAAGCCTAGCAAGTTTTGGGATAACGAAAAACCCTTACTTTATATCATTGAAGGAACAATAGGGCGGCAGCACGCGTCTCTTCAACTCCTCCATAACACACCTCTACGACCTGTTGTGAATGCTGCAACAAATAATTCTTAACGGTATATTTCGTTTCCGGTAATTACGTGACTACCCACGGGGCTACACATAAAAACACAGTCACGTGACTACCCACGAGACTACACACACAAAATTACAGGCTCTCTTGTGTAAGTCCTCGTATGTGATGGTAACGTGGAGTATGTATAACGCGTTATTCGGTTTCGTGGAGAACACCATTTTCTATCGAATTTCTACAGTTGTAACGTTCAGGCATGGGGCGAAACTTTCACTTCTGTTGAAGCTGCTTACCAATATAAACAAGCGATGTTTCACGGTGATATTCAAACAGCGCAAAAGACCAAGAAGGCTAAAAGCGGTCGAGTCGCCAAAAGACTAAGTAGACAAATCAAGGTAACAAAACACGAATAATGGGGTAATGTAAGGCGGGCGATAATGTATGCATTATTAATGCGAAAATTCAAAGACTAAATTTTGCAAACCGCCTTCTCAATATTCGAGATGCGTTATTGATCGAACAAGTCCCATCACAAACGGGTTACTGGGGATTGTCGAGAAATGGCAAAACGTACTTGGAGAACTACTAACAAAGGTGCGAGCAAGACTATACCAAATGCCACATGCTGGTAAGATAAATTTTTGCTGTTAACTATTAAACGTTTATACATTTCCTTAAGTAATGACAAATTCTAGACTAACGTTTTGTAGTGTATGGTCCCAAAAACTTCTACGAACATCTCAGCAACCATTTTGAATACATGTCGAGGATCGGCATGATCGAGCATGGTGAATCGCAGATCGAAAGAACGTTCATGGTGAAACGCTTAGTTTATATAGAGAAAAGCATAACACACACACTACTTATACTCACCAGAAACAATGCTACTTGTCAAGTGATAGTCACAAACTCCAGCTGACCTTGGCAGTGAAATATTCCAGACGCCTCGTGGATACAGACGCTTAATTATAGACTAACAACCAACAGCAGACTTTGTAGCCTCGGCAGCCAAGTGACACATGATAGACGCCCCATTGTCCAGAGGCTGACAGACGTTTATCAGTAAACAACTTCAGATAAGGTGGAAGTGACACATGATAGATGCCCCATTGTTCGGTGGCTGACAGACGCTTATCAGTAGACAACAACTTCAGATAAGGTAGAAATGGAAGTAGGACAGTCAAGGTTCAGTACAGTGCTTCAAGAAAGTTTCAGGGTAAAGTTCAGGACACCTAACTACGTCCCCAACCCCTCAGCACCAGTCACTGTTTGGTATTGGTCGAGTGGGACGCGTGAGAAATATAACCCCCATCCCAGTCACATGTTTCCTCGGTTGTTATTGGATGTGCGTAATGAGATATCCACCCCACCTCCCCTAAGAGCATGTGTTACCGCTGCGATTGGATGCGTCATGGAATGTCACTGCTTTTGAAGCACGTGATTTGAGGTACCACCATCACAGTAGCAACATTTCTTACTGTCATTGTTTGTTGATGTCGTGAGCAAAAGGAATCCTCGTCCCCACCGCATCATTTACAGCTCTCATTGGATGTATATAAACATAAGTCCAACTCACCTCCACCGTGCCATGGTCACGATTGGGTAATTACCTGTCTTTGGTAGTCATTGGTTGAACGCTCCGAGTCCATATCCCCACTGTATCTTTCTAAACTCTCGTTGGACGTGTATGTATAACTACGCACCACCCCACCATTACCAGCATACGTGTCTTGGTTCTGGTTGGACACGTCACTGGAAATTGTGTGGCTGGATTTCACTGGTTGATCGTAGTGTTGACGTATGTGTAACGCCCCATAAAAGCTCACTGTTCACCACAATTCTGCACATCGTCTTCGGTGATCCAGCAACACAAGACTTCGGAGATCGTGCAACACAGACCACCTTCAACGAAAACCATGGCCCAGGCGCAGTTTGAAGAGAAGAGGGAGATGGACTTGACTTGGAAAATTGGATGTAAGAAATGGTTTATATTATATTTCTGATCCTGTCGTTGTCAAGGCCATCGCGTTTATCCGTGGCATAATTTACTCTGGCTGTTGCATCTGTCGAAGGCGTTTGACTGCCGACGCTGACGGAAAGTATGTGTGCCCTATACACAACTTTCAGAAAAACCCCATCACATTGTTATTTGACCCGTGTTTTGATACACAACATCAAGTCAGATTCCGATTTGTGGTGCACGTGTTTCCATGACTTGACCACACTTGTAGTTCCACGATCAGGAACTCGACGACTCGCTGAACGAAGTATTTGTTCAAAGTGCTGTTATAGCCGTCAACCAACGAGCACGCAAGCTGTGTTATGGGTGTCGCATCGACCATCCTAGCCAAGTGCAACCCATGTTCGGGTGCCTCGCTTCGTCTTATGAAAACGTCGATATGCATCTGCAACACGTGCTCGATTCGGGATTATCCCGACTCTTTGCAAGATGGTCAACCTCCACTTGGCGAAACGAAATGCAACAAAACGTCCTTGCTGAATTCGATTGGGCAACAGCCAGTCCTCGCGTAGCTCCGTATTATCACACAGACTCTGACATGTACTAAATATGAATTACTCACTTGGTGACGGCACGATATTAGTCTTAGAAAAGAACAATCATGCTGTATTGACGACAGTGTTGTGCACGTCCTGAACAAAATAATCGTATTTCGATCGTATAACACGATGTATTATTTAGCTAGGATTTATCGGTACGAGCTTCCTGACTTATGATAGATTGTATCGTTCGGCTATGTATACAAATATTTGGTTAAAAAGCACCGTTAGGAGGTGTCATAATATGTTTTGGACTATCTACGAACACAAGTTATAAAGAACTGTTTATGAATATTTCGAACTATAATCATTTGATGTTTTGGACTTGTAGTAAGCTTTTGTGTATACATATGTAACTTTAGGTGTATACCGCTGTAAAGTATAACATGATATATTATTTAGTTAGGATGTATCGGTATACCGGTAAAAGCTTTCGTACTTATGATACATTCTATCTTTCGGTCAAGAATACAAATATTCGCTTATAAAACACCGTTAGGAGGTATCGTAATATGTTTTGGACTACATACGACTATGTAAGCCCTCTTTCATTGTTCGAGCCTCTGGCAGTTCAGTGTATTCCGTACCGCTGAATACACCTGTTCCACTCTATATATGCATAATTAAAGGTGAATAACTTATATACCGAGTCTGTTTTCTTGCGCACACATGCACGCACAACCACTTGTCCCGCCCCGCCCGCGCGCCGCGCAAGCCGAAACCCGCGCGGTTTTTTAACAGCCGCGCTTATGTCGACTCTCTTTCAGTCGTAGACACGACTGCAACATGCTGGTACACCCCTATCGACACTGCGGAAAGGATTTTCGTTCGTATCCCAACTTACGACGTCACCTTCGCATTCATGCTACACCCACGACACTTAGCGACCACACCTACACCTCTACCACAACAGCACCGCCATCTAGCGATCACATTTATACACAATCCGATGATGTCTACTACTTCGACCAGGTATGTGTCTGTCCTAGCTGTGGACGGCCTTTCGGTAGACGAGACAATATGCTCAGGCACGTGAAAATGGTATGTTCACGCCGCTCGGATAACGGCGCCTACGTTTGCGGTGTATGCGGACGTTCGTTCGGTACACGACGCCATCCGGAAAAACACAGGAGATGTACGTACGATGTGAACCCGATCGACATCCGTCACCAAAATGCTCGAAACTATTCCTATCGATGAAGAAGTGTTGGTTGAAGACAACGTGGAACCTCCTGTAGGAAACGACGTCTTGTCGGACGCTTTGCAGGATGTTGTTCGTAAACGCTGGGCGAGCATATGTACATCAGTGGCAAGAGGTCCTGTTCAGTCGAGGTTTAACTAACGATGGACAGGCGTGCTCTAGACGAGATGCTGCGGCAAGTCTTTAAAGATCGTTTAAGATCAACATGAGTTACGGTTTCATAGTTAGAAACAAGCAAACCGGGCGCTACATATTTTTTTACTCATCCTGCAACTGTTGCGGTCGGTATTATGAAGAGCCCAGCCTAGTTACAAACACGGAAGACATCGAACCTTTTCTCGAACGCATCCGACTGCCCGACGTTTTGGAGTGGGTTATTTCACGGCGACCGGGTCGCGGAGCTCGTGACGAAAGCCACCTTCTTCATCAATCGCATCGTCGATCACCAAGATCGGCTACGTCAACTCGACCCTCCCCGGCTACCTGAAGCGTAACAAGGCTGTAGAGGAGGATGCAATGTACACCACTTGAAGCCGCCCGTAACGAAACTCTACACGGACTACGGTGAAGACGTACCCATGCGTGACCTTGCGGGTATCACGCTAGACGACCTCTACCGCAGAGAAACTACGTTTAAAACGAACGTATTCGAATACACCCTCGTCGAGGCAACAGACGGGAAGACTATGGCCGAACTCGTCAGACGATCGATGTGTCACTATCCGAACACGATGACGGTCAATTTACGCGGGACGCATTTCTCTTACATCCAGGACGTACAACAGTACAGCAACTTGTGCCGATGTCGAAAGTGTGGCGACTCAGTGTGGAAACGATCGTATCTGCTGCAACGACACGAGCGTTCATGCCAAGGAGGTGTCCGACACGTGTACCCGGGCGGTGTGTATCATCCGTCACCGTAGGCGTTTTAAAGAGTCGCAGATGAACTGCGGTATTACCCGTACCGTGCAACATTCGATTTTGAATGTTACTCCAACAGTGCTGAACTGCCACCAATTAGAGACAAAGTCCGGTGGATTGCGCGGCACGTTCCCCTGAGCGTGAGCTTGGCATCAAACATGCGGAACACGAGGATGCTCGTTGCTATGTCACGGGTGGAGATTCGGACACGTTAGTGGCGGTCATGATGACGGACTTGGAAGCTTCGAGTGACGCCGCGTTCGACCTACTGCTACCTCGATACGAACACGTGTTCGACGAATTAAGTGAACTGAAGACCGGTTTGGATGAAGCCTTGAGAGGGAACACAGAGGAGGAGGAGGAAACATCACATCCGACCAACCCTTACTGCGTGTTGATGGAGAAATTCTTCGTTTGAATCCATCAAATGCCCGTACTCGGCTTTAACTCGGTACGATTTAAACACCGTTAAGCTGTTTCTGATACCCTATCTTTTATTCGACGACGAAGAGGATGGGAAAGAAATCGCCTCCTGTTTCTTCATCAAGAGAAGGAACACTTTCATATGCTTGTCAACAAATACATTGACGATGTGAGAAAGCTAGACGACCGCGCTCTCCCACCGAAGGAAGCCTTCTATAGCCGTTTGAAAAACGAGAGTGTATCGGGCGAGGACTACGCCGAATGTGAAAGGGTGTGGTGCGAAAACAACATGACGACCATGCTCGATTTCTTCGTGCGGTATAATAACCGTGATGTATTGCCCTTCCTCGAAGCCATCGGTAAACAGTTCGTATTCTATTTTTAATGACGGTATCAGCGTTCCCGGTTTGACATTGCTCTATCGTTTCAACGACTTACCACCGAAGACGTATTTTATTCTGTTCAATGAGAAGCACAACAAATTGTATCGCCTTGTCAAGGAAGAAATCGTGGGTGGGCCTGCGATAATATTTCATAGATATCACTAGAAAGATGTCACCAATATAAGACTTTGACTTCGGAGAGATCGCTCGTAGGATACGACGCCAACGCACTCTATCCTTTGGCGTTGATGAAATATATGCCTACTGGGTGGTACATTCGTCGACGTGAACTTAGGGAGTTCCGACCCGAGTCGGCGCAGTTGTACGGACAGATGGCCGCGGAATGGTTGATATGGGAAGCCGCTAGAACCGGTCTCGCCATCCGACACCAGGTCAACGGTTGCGAGAAGCGAATAGGAAAACTCCCTGTCAACGGATGGTGTCAAGAAACAAAGACAGCCTATCAATTTCACGGGTGTTTCTTTCACGACTGTCCATGTACCATGGTAGAATAAACACCGTGAACGGAAAACCCAAGATACAGCTTTTGGCCGAAACACACAAAAACATGGCGTACCTACGACGCTTTATGAAGGTCGTCGAGATGTGTTAACGTACGTGGAAAGAGACGAGGAAAGAACCCACAGTGAAACTCTTTCTTGACGGAGAGTTCCCTCATCGACGCGGCATCAAACGGGAACCCACGGAACAGCAGATATTGACCGCCGTGGATACCGGAACGCTGATTGATCTGTTCGAGTGCGACGTTCACATTCCGGAGGAATTACGCGCTCATTTTGTCGAGATGTTGCCCATGTTCAAAAACACCACCGTGAGACGCGACGACATCGGTCCCTTCATGCGTCAGTATGCCATAGACCACGATATCCTGAAGACCTCGAGACGCATGCTCGTGGGGAGTTATGGCAGAGACAAGATCCTGCTTGCTACACCACTCCTACAATGGTATATCGCCTACAGACTCGTCGTCGATCACATGTACCAGATCGAGTACGAACCGAACCCTTGCTTTCTTCAGTTCGGCGAGTCTGTCTCAACAGCTCGTCGGGAGGGTGACACTGACCGTCACACCATCATAGCAGACACGATTAAACTATTCGGGAAATCAGGATAAGGTAAGACGGTCACAGACGTTCACCGGCACCGAGACGTCCAATAGTGTTGGGGCGTCGTCGCTTAATAAAAACCGACGTTTCGGTAAACTCGACGTAGTTGTCGACAACGCTTACGAGATCGAGACGGACAAGAGAGTCGTTAAATACACGCTCCCTCACCACATAGGCTACTTCGTCTATCAATATGCAAAGTTGTGTATGCTACAATTTTACTATGATGTCGTAGAGAGGTACATAGACCGACCTCTGTACCAGTACTGTGAAATGGACACCGTTTCAGCGTACATCGCGTTGGGGGTGACTGCCTCGACGACCTCGTGTCAGCGGACACAAGAGTGCATTACTTTCGACACCGGTACGATTGGCTACCGTCGAAATGTTGCGCCGAACACAACGCCGACTACGTGAGCTGCCGACTCTCCTGTCACCCGTGGAACACTTCTCCGTCGTGTTGCCTAGCGCGTAAAGTATCCGAATAAAAGACGCCCGGTCTTTTTAAGGTAGAGTGGTGTGGCAGAGGGTTCGTTGGCCTCTGTAGCAAAACATACTACTGCTTCGGGACCACGGACAAGTACAGCACAAAAGGATTGAGCACGCACCACAACGAGATTGACAAGGACAAGTTCCTCGACGTGTTTACCAAAAGGAGGAGCTGTCGAGGGTGGAACCGAGGTTTCCGGGTGATCTTGGTCTTCTGTTTTGACGTGCATACAAGAAAGAGCGCCGCTGACCTACTTCTACGCAAAGGGCGAGGTGCTCGCAGATGGTCTTAGAACGGCGCCGTCAGGTGTGTAAAAGAGGGTGTTCTATAGAGATGTTCTTAATCGTCTTGATGGACTCGCGCTGGATAGACCCCTTTACGTGTATCGTAGCCGGACCTACGGGGTGTGGTAAGACCATTTTCGTTGCATGTTTACTACGCTATGCGTCCTCTTTGATCGATCCGCCACCAGAAAAAATAACTTGGTGTTGCGGACAGTGGCAACCCGCGTACGCGACACAACAGAAACAGGTACACACCGTGTCGTTCGAAGAAGCTCTTCCGGACTCATCAATATTCGATCCCACAACAAAAAACTTGGTTGTCATCGACCACCTGATGGCGGAAACAGAAGTTAGGGTCACAAAAAAGAGCCACCACGCTAACACGTCGTGTACCTGGTGCAGAATTTGTTTCCGAAAAACAAAGAAATTCGCACTATCAGTCTGAATGCGCAATACATGGTGCTTTTCAAGAACCCTCGCGATACGTCACAGATAACGCACCTGGCCAAGCAGATGTATCAAGGTCGAGTGAAATTCCTACATGAATCGTTCAACGACGCGACAACGGTTCCGTACCTGTTGATAGACCTCAAATAGGAAACACCCGAAGATCTACGCTAGCGTACGACTATCTTTCCGGACGACGACATCCAATACGTCTACATACCAAAGATATAAAAAGGTTAGACGCGTTCTCCGAGTCTTCATTAACAAGATGCCGTCACGTGTGAAGACACACATATTGTGTCTACATTTTTTGAAAAAACAAATGAATACTAAACTTAGAAAGGCCATAATCGACAACGCCTAAAACGATTTGATGTGTACTCTCTTCGAGTGCGCGTGGAACGTAATACTAGGCAACGTTGCGTTAACTCCGAAGCAGAAGACACAGCTGCGTAAGTACAAGAAACACCTGCGCGCCATGGCGTCTAAGAAGGTGACTACAGCGAAGAAGAGAAAAGTTCTACAAACCGGCGGTTTCCTATCAGCTTTGCTGGCTCCCTTGGGAGCGGTTCTTCTTCCTTTGCTCAAAGAGGTGATAGGGTAGATGGAGCAGGCGAGAAAAATGGCTTTGGTGGACCCGCGGCTGCTGGCATCCCTTCGACCACCGGCGGACACGGCGGACAATGTCTTGCGATGGCTCAATCACAATCACAATCACAATACTTTATTGTCCCTTGGGAGAGAAATTAATTTGGAGTGCAGAGCAGCATATTAAGACATATAAAACAAATGTACATACAATATAAAAACAAATGTAAAAATTAAAAGAGCAAAAGTAATAAAAGTTGTATCGGTTAAATAAATAAATAAGTTAAATATGTTAAATAAGTTACAACATAAAAAAAATTTTTTAATCATCTCAGGCTTATTCAGTGTCAAACTGGCAAGGAAGACTGGCAGAGATGGAGGGGAACGAGGGTCAGTTACTTATTCATTAGTCTTATTGACGAGGGAACAAAATAATTTCGAGTGCGGTTCAATTTGCAGTGAGGGAGTTGAAAGCGGCGGCCAGAAGGAAGTTGTTTATAGCATGGAAACAGGGGATGTTCGGGGTCTGAGGAGACGTTCCTTCCCTTTTTATCTGCCCGTTGCCTGTATAGATCTTCTAGACTGGTCTGCTTTTTTCCCACCACCTTGCCGCTAACCTGTTCGTGCCAGAGTGTTGCGATGCACGATACTCAGACCGCCGTACCACACAAGAAACCATATGTAATAGAGCTTTCTATGCAGCATCTGTAGAAGGTTTGTAGAACATGTTTGCTGACACTGAGTGACCTGAGCTTGCGTAAGAAATACAGCTTTTGCTGGCACTTTCTGTTAATTATCGCTGTATTTTCACCAAATGTGAGCTTTGCATCAATCATAGTGCCGAGATATTTGTATTTATGTACTCTCCTTACACACTCTTGGTTAATGAATAGTCTCTTGGGAGAAGTAGGATTTTTCCTAAAATCTATCATGAGTTCTTCACTTGTACGAACGTTCAGATCTAAGGAAATGATTGTTACACCACACTGTGACATCAGCTACAGCGCACGCACACACTTGATCAGAGCTGGATAAGTCGACGATAGCTGTGTCATCGCTGTATTTGATTAAATTGACGCTCTCCTGGCTGCTACGACAGTAGTCTGTGTAAAGTGTGAACAGAACAGGGGAGATCATCGAGCCCTGGGGGGCACCGGTGAAAGTGAAGAGTGCTCGAAACAGCACCATTATAGCGCACTACTTGGTGCTAGAGTACAGAGAGGACATGGGCTGGGTAGTTTGTTTGGAGGTTTGCTCCGAAGCGTCGCACCACTCATCGGACGAGGTGCTGTGGCTGTAGGTAAGAGTGCTCTGAGAACAGGTATGCAAATCGCCGGTGACGTCGTCGCAGGCCAGAACGTTAAAAAAGCGGCGAAACGACGGGCAACTGACGCGGTGAAAGACTTGGTACGCAGTTTCTTGGCTGGCACCGGACCACCCCCAACGCAACTGAAGAGACGACGATCTATAAAACGTACGGCAAAGACACGACCGACCAGTATTATGAAAAGACTTCGTAAAGGACAGACATCTCGCCCACGCGACATTTTCGACGCTTAACATGGCTTTCGTTCATCGACAATCTTGCGAGGGTGTCAAGAGCGAACTAGATATATTCAGTGTACCACCAACAGAAACCAGCATCGAAACCGGACAATAGGTGGAACACCAACCAACGGCGTACCTCGATTCGGGTGGTCCCATCGAGTTCTTATTAACCGGATCGGGAGAGTTCTACACTGATTTGGCCAATACCTACCTGTTCGTACGAGCGAAGGTGACCAAGGGAGACGGCTCGGACCTCGACACGGACAACCAGAATAACTGGCTGCATTCGTTGTTCAGTGAAGTCGACGTCTACGATGAACGACACGCTCGTGACGCCTACGACCAACACGTATCCGTTTCGCGCCTAAATCGAAACGGCGTTGAGTTGTGTCACCGATGCCGAGGAGACGCAGCTGACGAGTCAGCTGTGGTACAAGGACACCGCCGGGCGGATAGACAACGTCGATATAGCCAACGACGATGCGGCGAAAGCGGGCTTGATAAGTCGACGAAATTACACCACGCCGAGTCGCGTTGTCGAAATGATGAGACGACTGCACGTGGACCTGTTCCTACAAGACCGTTTCCTACTCAACAGTGTCGAAATCAAGATCCGGCTAGTGCGAAGCAAGGACGCGTTCGCACTCAAGGCCAGTGGACTCAACCCAAACTACAAAGTACACATCGTTGACGCGAGGGTGTTCGCAAGAAAGGCCTCCTTGAGTCCGGCCGTGCAGATGGCCTACATCAAGGCACTCGAGAAAGGCACAGCCAAGTACCCACTACGCCACGCACATGCACGAAAACCTCTTCCTCGGCACTCTTTCGAAACGGCTCGTGCTGTGTTGCATCGACGACGACGCTTTCAACGGGTCATATGCTAAAAACCATTTCCACGCTAAGCACAACAACATAAACGTCTATGTGGACGGTCGACAGGTACCCCCGAAACCCCTCCAGCCGAATTTTGACGAGGGTCGTTACCTTCGGACTTACTCGAACCTGTTCTCCTCCACCAGCAAGGTGGCGCAAGACGAAGGGAACGGTTTGACACGCACCGACTTTGGCAACGGCTACACATTCTTCGGATTTGATCTGACCCCAGACGCCTGTGACGGATCGTGCTTCCATCTCGTGCAGAAGGGCAACTTGCGCGTCGAAGTCCACTTCGCTACATCACTCGCACAGGCGGTGAATGTTGTCGCGTACGGCGAGTTCGAGGTGGTGTTGGAAATCGACAAAAACAGGAACGTCATATTCGATTACTGATGGACTCGAACCAGATCAAACGACTGCTGGCACTCGATACGTCCGCGACGTTTTCGCCAAAGACGAATTTCCTGATAAGATCGCCGCGTATCCAACGGCCTTCGTATGCAACACTCACGACTCTGATCAACCCGGTCAACACTGGATCGTTCTCTACATCGAGAATCGTCGCGGCGAATACTTCGACTCGTATGGGTTACCACCGCTGCACACAACAGTCGTCAAGTTTCTGAACGATCGTTGTTAGAGTGGCCCTACAACAACAAGACAGTTCAAAGTCGTGTTTCTAACGTCTGCGGGCAATACTGCTATTTCACTGTCGCAATGTGCCTATGAAGACTTTTACGAACATGTTTGGTACTGATTTGGTTACTAACGATTGTCGAGTTTTTGACTGGCTTAAAAGCTTGAGAGAGGACAAAATGTAATTATCGCCCTGATAGTATCTCACTTTAGCGCTGACTGCACATAGCTTTATTACGCATTTCGTTTGACGGAGCCTCTGGCGCGGTGTTGACTCGCCCGTAAGCTCGCGGCCGCTGGCAGGGTACTAACAACCCGTAAGTCGTCACTACACCATATTCTCGCTTGTTGTATTACGTGTTTGCATCGTAATCAAAATTGTGTGCAATCGATGTTCCTTGTTTGTTTTGCTTTCCTACACGCACACGTACACACGTACACACGTAAACACGGACACCCGTACCACTTCGCGTCACGTAACCAGGGTAGATCAGTTGTTTCGACCGGAAGTGAAGTATATGACAGGAGATCGCGACCGGAAATAATTGTCCTTTATCCCACTACTGTCGACGAACGCAATGTTGAGCGGGATAATATATTATTGGCACTTCAGTTTCAGTTGGTTTACGACGTGGACGGTGTCTGTCGTTGAGTATTTGCTTCTGAATCCTGCTTGCTCTCGTGGTTGGTTTCCATTGAGTGTGTTCTCTAGCATATTCTTTAGTATCTGAGTAATGTGTAGATGTTTGATAACATATATATCGGTCTGTAATTCTTTAAGGGTTAACAATTAGTGCTGATATGAAGGTGTCAGAGCAGTGCGGAATTGCAGCTTCAAAAGAAAATCAAGTCATTGGATTAATTAGACGAAATATGGAGTATAAGGAAAACGTACCAATAATACCGCTGTACATAACAATAGTTAGGCCTCTTTTAGAGTACTGTATACAAACCTGGAGGCCATATCGCAAGAAAGACATAGATATGCTAGAAAGAGAACATAGGAGAGCGACTAAGATGATACCAAAACTGAGATGATACAAAAACTGAGAGATCTTAGTTACTAAATACGCCTAAAAGAATGTGGTTTAACAGCACTTCTCAATCCAGTAGATTGAGAAGAGATCAGACAAAAGTGTTTAAAATATTGAATGGTTATGAAAATATTGATAGCAATATTTTTTCTCAGTTAAGAAAGATAGAAGGATTATGGCAAATGAAGTTACATCAGTAAAGGAGCAGTGTAGATTAGATATAAGAAAGTTCTTATTTTCACAAATGACTGTAAATGAATGGAGCAGATTATCTCCTGATTGTGTTGGTGCTAGTAGCGTGAATATGTTTAAAATTAAATTGACACGTACCTCAGAAGGGCGGTATACACGTAGATAAAAAGGGTTGGACTCTCGATAGGCCAAAAAGACTTCCTTGTCCACCTGCCATCTAAAGATTTTTTCCGGGTGACATTATTGTGAAATCTTGTTAAATTACAAATGCTTAAGCGAGAATGGGAAGTGTTGATGGCGATGCAATTATTATTTGTGTGCACTGTGTTCTCTTTAACTCCGACACAAATCTTTTATAAGAAACTTATGTTTATTTCAGGGATTCGGTTTGAATGAAGACGCCGGGTGGAACTGATTCGGAGGTCGACCCTAGGACATTGTACCTCTTCGTCTGTTTGGTTTGTAATCCTAAAGAAAACGTACAATTCAGATCGGCAAACATATCCCATTTCAGAAAATGTTCGACAGAACACTACCAGAGAAAAATTTATTGATCACCATGTGTTAATTAGTCTGAACAATTTGGGTGGTACATTTAGTATCCTGATAATCATCGTATTGGTGAAATTGAGAGTATTGAACAGTAATACATTTGATAGATCGCCGGACTGGTAATTAAGGTGTATCCTTAGACGCGACATAGGGGAGTATGCGAGCGATGAGTGAGCTAGTAGGTTGTATACACGGGATATGGGAAGAACAGCCAAAGAGGACATTTGTAGAGCTGTGTTACTGTTCTGTTTTATAGCTTAGAAGTGGTATATTAGTTGTTTTTTCAGTGAGTATCAAAAACTCGGGCAGTGGTATTATAAATGAAACTGTAAAGTGAGTATTCGTAGTAGGTTATATTGTCGCGGACATTTATTGCAATATGAGTGGCAATAATGACTGAACAAAAGTTCAATTATCTTAACGGCATTTATATAAGACGACTTCTAATAAACACTTGGAAAATGCGTAAAGACGACGACATGTTGGAGCCAAATAAAAGTCTTCTGTTTCATTATGTGTTTTACTGTTATCTTTATCCACTGACATATGCGTGTAGCGAGGTGTCATACAGACATTAAATCAAGAGATTTCTGGTTCGAGTCCTCTTGCTGCAGTGTCGAACCTTGGGGCAAGATCTTTTACTACGCTTTGCTCCTGTGCATTTAGCTGAAGGTGTACCTGGCTGTAGATAGCAGCTGATATTTGCGTAAGAATTGTCTTCGCGCATTAATTGCATTGCGGCTGAATGCTTTCTATAAAAGACAAGACGATATTCGAATGAACAAGTCTGCAAAAGGATGAAGCGTAGAGCGTTTTGAGCCGTCCTGAGGACTGGATACTGTGTGTATATGAGGAGCGTACATTTAGATTTTTACACCGCCGCTGACAAACTGGGTTGTTGACATTGTGGTGTTGTGACGTTGTAATAACATTCATTGGACATATATCATCTGATATATTTCAAACACAGCTTGTCAGCCGGGAAACTTGGAAACACTGGCGGGGCGTCTCATATTTTAATATCCATCTACTCATAGAACTATGCATAGTATGTTCTTATCGTCATGGTCATTGTTTTTCGCACACAAATGTATACTGGTAACATTGTGTGTGTGTGTGTGTGTGTGTGTGTGTGTATGTGCGTGCGTGAGTGCATACATAGTATGTAAGCCTACACAGACGTGCATATAACGTGATATGCGAATATATTACACAAATGAGTACATAAATGCTTAGTGACACACATCGACAATCAGGTTACTAGCACACAGTGTCTCGCTTACAGTACCTTAGCCTCTAATACAAGACCATTCATTTGTTCACTAGCGTAGATGTCTATCTGACGAGTCCAAGTAGCAGGTGTAATGCGGGTGTCCAACAATAATCAATTCGTTATTTTGGCTGGCTGACTGTCGCGTTTTGCGGATATGGCAAAGTGTAGATAGGTATGCAATTACGATTAATTTAAACAAAGACGAGCACTGTGCTACAAAATGTATTTATTAACAGTGCAGCCATGTAGACAACGACTAACTTAGATCCATCAAGCAATCATTTATTAATGGAATGTCCTGTTGGTTAACTGGGCCATTCGGGATATCACGACAATTAATGCATTACGTTTGATAACGTGTGAAATGAAACTAACGCCAATACAAAACATTGTGTTGTCATGATCTGTCGGTTTTTAATATTTGCTAAGATACACGTTCTGGCGATCAAATAAAATATGACAAGTTTACGAAATATATCACATACATATATGTAAAGATCGGTTTGCACATATATTTACGGACAAACACATGTTCACCTTTAGAAATTAAATGTCGTGTGTTTCATAGGATGATTTTTTGTCCGGCAAAAGTGCTCTTTCACAATATTTCTGACAGTAAATACATGTTAGAGGCATATCACTAAGTGCGATACACGTAGTGCCCCATCACGAATATCGCGTAATCGATGCGAAAACATCATGATTACATACCATGGCCCCACCTCGCGATCGCGGTAAAATACAACGTTACCTTCCATTTTGTATTTATCAGCGTTCATATGCAGGTAAATTACAGGGATAGAAGTACTACTATTCGGAAAAAACTGTTGAACAATTGTGCCGCCGCGCCGCCGTAACTTTAGTAATGGGGCACATTCGAAAGCTCTACGGTGTCACACCATTCCAGCTCAGGCATAGCGCGGCCAAATGCCAAAGGTCTGAGGGGCACGTGTCCCTAGGCTCCCGGATCCGCCTATGTTGCCTCTTGTACACAATAAACTCCCTATTTGATTAGCTACCTGCATTATATTAATGTCCCCACGTAGCTCTAATCATCTGTCTCACAACACGTTGTGTATAAACAAAAAAACTAACTTTAAAATGGACAAGTTGCTTTCTGTGGTGCTGCACCTACAATCTGGAATTAACTCATCTTAGCTGTGGCTACGTTCTGTTTCGAAGAGTCACCCTTAATCTTTGGCGGTATCATGCTCTATTTATTACATTTTGCGCTTCCCAGTTGACAATAGTTATTGTTTGTTGCGCCTTTAATCTCTTCCTGGGTCTGCGCTGGAGAAATGGTGTGCTCTGTTGTTATTAGTATTACTATTTTGGTGATCTGCTCGTATTCAAACAAGTAATAAAATATGTCGACGATGGGCTAGTTGGTGTACCTGTCAGTGACTGCCAGGTAATTCACGCCTTTGGAGTGGAAGGTGTCGTAGGGGTGGGTGGTGTGTTGGGCTGTGAGGGTGCCATTCGGTTGCAGTGATTGAAGCCATTTCTGAGAGCGGTGAGTGCAGGGGTGATCCCAGGCCAGAACACGGATGCCTCGGTCCTCGCGATCATCGATTATATGGCCTGGTGCGTTCACATATTCATATACACATAATTAACACAGTAAAATGCATAATTTCATAATTGTAAAATGGGAAAAAAATAGCTAAAGTTCCAACTCCAAGAGACATTCCTACATATAATGTATATGTATAACGATGTCTGCAACACATGTATGGAGTGCACTGATGACTTCTTCTCCCATTCCATTCAGGTATGATCTCCTAATGGTGTCGAGTGATTCATCTGTCCAATATATAGTTCAGGTTCTGCCCTATAGACCGGCAATAAATGTGTATCTGTAGGTGGAGTTTTACTTTTGATTTGTATTCTACACATCCTGGATTTCATGCTCCAGTGACCTCATGCCACTGATTTTCAAAAAGCACCTGAAGTGATGAAACACAGGGTGTGTAGAATGCAAATAAAAAGAAAAACTCCGTCTACATACACATTTTTGCGGGTTCGTATGGCAGGGCATGGACTAATACACGCTTGCATCCACGGGATTGTATTCTACCGCAACGGGATATGTCTCTTCCGTCAAGGGGATTTTCCATGAACACCCATATTTGAGACATATCTGATATAACAGCCTATAGTTGTTGTCGGCGTCAAGCAAGAAGTTTTCTTCCGCCAGACCTAAAAGAAAGGCACAACTACGATTTAAACAAAATAAATTTATACATTACATGTTTTATGTGTTACACACTCACACAAACACGCATGCACGCACAACGCACACACACACACACACACACACACACACACACACACACACACACACACACACACATTACAATACTGGTCAATACCAATTGTGATTATGCGATACAAAATAACGGAGGTAAAAACGGATTGGCATCAAATATTATTGTGGTGTGTAAGCATAGGTCTGTATGATGCGTAGTGTGTAGTATGTAGTTTGCGCTTCATACTCTCGCTTTCAACTACAGCCGCCAGATAGCTCCTCTGGGTGAAAAGGGTGCCGCGTGTATAAGTCTCCCCTGCTGATATATAGCCTCTCCATAGACAAGACTATCGCATAACCTCCTCGTGGTACACTGCGGATACTGCGCACCTTGCGGCCCCAGGCAAATGTGCTAGGGATCTCGGAGCAGGCTGGAGCCCGAGGTGCGGGTGTGCTGGGCCCACCTAGGGTGGACACGTCCCGACACTCACTATTCCAAACCCCAACTATGGGTAAATAGTGCCGGGAAGATCTAGCTCATTAGCCATGGTGGGCTATTGATCTAGGGGAAGGAAAACCCCGGTCAAACACCCGGGCAGGTGGAGTTCGTAAATATTGACAGACAGTCCACCTAGGAGAAGGAAACTACCGAAAGACACCGCACTGGAGGTCAGCCAGGGCAGCGCTGCAGTGGCTATCAAGTCCCAAGCAAATGAATTGGCAAGGAAACATATAGTCGATATACTGAAGCTACCGCGTCCGGGGCAGCCGGCGCCCCACGCTTCCCAGCTGTGGTGAGAAATCAGCGAAGTCCGGGTGGATCGTCCCGCCGGCGGCGACCCAGATGCGAAGTCCGGCTAGGGAGTGTGTACGATGTCGGGGAAGCACTGGAAGCGGTCAACATGATGGAAAGGGGGAGAATAGAGATATTGTGCGTGCATGAAACCAACGTGAAGGGAGACCGAGCGAGGGCAATTGCAGGAGGGTAAAAGATGCAACATGCAGGAGGAGATGGAAGGAGTAATGGTGTAGGCATCATAATAACGGAGGAGATCAATCGAGATAAGAGTGGAGAGATGGCAAGGGATGATCATTTTTGCATGGATGATGGTGAGGAAGCTGCTGGTATTCATTATGTATGGACCTCAAACAACAAGGACAGAGTCAAGAGAAAAGGGCCTTCAGGGAAGAGCTAGAGAGAATGATGGAAATGGTGGAAGCGCATGTGATGATCTGCGTAGGTTATAATTTTAATGCACACCTGGGTACAGCGGAGACAGGAGAAGAGGATTTGGTCGGGGATTTGGATGGGGTACAAGGAACCGAGAGGGCCGGGAGATAGGAGAATTGGTGATGCGAAATGGGCTGGCAATGGCGGGGTCATTTTTCCAAAAGAGGGAAAGCCACAAAGTATCTTATAGCAGTGGACACCATAAGACAAAGCTGGACCTGCTGACAGTCAGGAAACAGCAAATGTGGCAAGTGATGGACTGTAAGATCATCCCTGGTGAACACGTGACTATGCAACAAATGCACATCGTTTTCAATGTGCGTACGCAGAAGGGGAGGGAGACTAAAAGTGTGGGGCGAAAGACCATTAAGTGATGGAAATGTCACGGGGACACAGTCAGAGCATATAGAGAAAGAGTTCCATCAGAGTATGAGAAACTGCGGCCAACAATAGGAAATGTGGAAGAAGAGTGGAAACACTTTAAGAATGCTTTCATTGGATCAGCAGAGGAGCTATGTAGCAGAACAATTGGTAAAGGTGGAGCTTCCTCGAAGAGAACAAATAAAACTTGGTGGACCGAAAAAGTAGCGAAAGCAAACAGAGAAAAGAGAGAGATATGGAAAGAAACAGAAGGGATCAAGTGGAATGGAGAACAACCGGGCATTGCCACACAGCAGCTGTATGGACAGAACAAGAAAGCAGCTAGGAGAGCTGTGGATAAAACAAAGAGAGAAACGGAAGAGGAGCTATACAGAAATCTAGATGAGGACAGTGGAAAGAAGATGATCTATAAGATGGCTCGAAAGAGGGATGAGGACAGCAAGGATGTAAAAACTGGAACAGGGTTTAAGGCCAAGAATGGAAAGCTGGTTACGGGGAGGAAAGATGTGCTACAGGTCTGGGAAGAGTATTTCAAAACTCTGCTGAACCAACAAAAAAACAATGACCTAGATCTGCCAAGTGCAATAGAAGGAGAAGTAAAGGCGAAGGAGATTGTGGATGAAGAGGTACAGAGAGAAATGAAGAAGATGAAGAAAGGACTGGCGACTAGTATTGATGAAGTACGAGTGGAAATGCTGGTGGTGGCCGAACGCATGGGAATCTGGTGGACAAAAAGAGAGTGAAAGATCTCAGAGGAGTGGAGAACAGGGATAATAGTTCCGATTTGGAAAAGAAAGGGAGATGTGCATGACCCAGGGAAATACAGACGCAGGACGTTGCTGAGCCACATGCGGAAGATGTTGGAGAGATTCCTGGATGGAAGAATAAGAACAATACTGGAAGGAGAAATCGGAGAAGAACAACAGGGCTTCAGAAGAGGAAGAGGTAAAGCTGATGGAATGTTTGCGCTGCTACAGCTGATCGAAAAGAAGTTGGAGAGTCAGGAGAGTATGGCTGTAGGTTTTATAGACCTGGAGAAAGCTTATGACACGGTACCGAGAAAGATGGCAATGGCGACATTGAGATGGATGGGGGTCCCAGAGGCAGAGGTCAGGATGGTGGAAGGGACATATGAAGAAACGAAGGACAGAGTGGTGTGTGGACCTGAAATCTCAGAAGAATTCAAAGTTAACCTGGCTTGAGACAGGGAAGTGCCCTGAGCCCACTACTGTTTATCGCAGTGGTGGATCTGATAAGCAGAAAGACCAGTACGAAATATATTCTCCAGAAACAACTGTATGCAGACGATCTAGCGGTGGTAGCGGACGGGGACGCGGATTTACAAGAGCAACTGATAGAGTGGAAGGAAATCGTCAGCAAACACGGACTGAAAGTGAATCTGGAGAAGGGACAAGGGTACTGTGGGTTGGGCAACAAGGCAAAGAACTGGAAATACACATGGAGGGGAGAAAACTAAAACAAAGAGACATTTTTGTATACCTGGGCGGAGCGGTATGTGGGGATGGCTCCTCAGAGACAGAAATTTGCAGGAGAATACAAACACGGGCGAATGCATGAAGGACAGTAGAAGGTGTGATGTCAGTGACATCTATTCTATCAAGTAATGCAGATTTTTCACCTGCATCACTTGATAGAACATATTTTGGATGGACACGAGGTGGATATTGTATCGAGATCATAATTATCGAGATCGTAATTATCGAGATCGGAATTATATCGATTCGATTATACACGCCTGGAGACGGTTAACCGGAAACTAGGTTAGTGAGACCAATCCGGCGTGGATCAACCGGCGAGATATATGTAAGATTACCCAAATGTAAAACCTAATAAAACAGAACCCAATCAAGGCATAACAAGTGTCAATTATGATAGACATACATAGTGTCAGAAGTGCATGAACAATTTGATCATGGCAGAAGTTTTAAGGCCGCCAGCAGCGACGCGGGCATGACAAAACAGTGGGTAAGGTGGCTCGAGCAATTCGACTAATATATGCTAGCGACCAAGAAAACTAAGAAGAGTGAGAAGGTACAAGCGGCTACGTTGTTAACTCTCCTCGGTACAGAGTGCGTGGATTTTCAGAACGTTCACATTTGATCTACAGACAGATAAATGTATAATTGCAGCTGTGAAGCTACAATTCAGCAACTACTTTACACAAAGATTGAATGAAACGTACGAAAGGTACAGATTCTTGCGCCGGAAGTAGAACAGAGGTGAAACATTTGACGCATTCCTGACAGATTTGCTCAATCTAGCAAGCACATGTAATTATGTGCCTGAGGAAAGAGAGAAAATAATCAGCGATAAAATCTTCATAGGTCTATATTCAGACACTGTGAGACAGAAATAGCTCTACGAAGGAACACTAACGATGGCAAATGCTGTAGCTATATGCAGGACCAATGGAATCACCGACAAATACACTGAAAATATGCGTGCAGAAACGAGTACTGACTCAGTGTATCAGCCAGCCAAAAGTCAGAGAAAACCCAAAGCTAATTTTGGTAAGAGAGACTTTACCAGACGAGAATTTAGAACTCCACAGACTCAAACCACAAGTCACAACTGTGGTAAACAACATGCTCCCAAGAAGTGCCCTGCTTACTACTAGACGTGCAGTGTTCAAAGAAGGGACATTTTGCAGACGTTTCTCAGCAGCATTCAACGACAGATGACACAAGTGGCTTGGCTCGATTGACAACGACAAGACCGAACCCCCACGGACTGTCGATGTACAAATGAACAACACGGTTGTCCACTTTGACACCAAATTGACACCAGTGCAGATGTTACGATCATCAGTGAACACAGTTACTTCCAGTTGGTTCCCATTCCGAGACTCAAGAAAACTATGACTACTCTTCGCAGCCCAGGTTGCAACCTCAACTGTCAAGGCTACTTGGAAACAACGTTGACAGTGAAGGACAAATCGTGTGTGTGTGTGTGTGTGTGTGTGTGTGTGTGTGTGTGTGTGTGTGTGTGTGTGTGTGTGTGTGTGTGTGTGTGTGTGTGTGTGTGTGTGTGTGTGTGTGTGTGTGTGTGTGTGTGTGTGTGTGTGTGTGTCGTGGTTGTTATCGTACGTCCGGCTGTTCAATGCCACCTCCTTAGTCGGGCTGTTGCGACACAATTGAATCTCGTTGCACGCATTGATGTGTTGAGTGAGGTCATAGGAGAGATGGGCACCATGATAGCCAAGCCAGTAAAGATCGTCCTTGACCCAGATGCACAACCGTACAATGTGGTGGCACCACGCAGAATACCAATACCTCTACTACCAAAGGTAGAAGCTGAACTCGTTCGCATCGAGAGTAAAGGAGTAATCAGAAAGATCACTGAGCCAAGGGAATGATGCGCGCCAATTGTAGTGGTTCCAAAGAAAGAGGGCATGCGAATCTGTGTCGATTTCCGGAACTTGAACAAGAATGTTAAGAGGGAACACTTCACAATTCCCACCATTGAAGACATGACGAATAAACTGCGAGAAGGCACAGCCAACAGCGGCTTCTGGCAAATACCTTCAGGCGAGGAAAGCTAGAAGCTGACCACCTTCATTACGCCACGGTGTGGTAGATACTGTTTTCAGAAACTGCCGTTTGGGATCTCATTAGCGCCTGAAATATTTCAGCGCAAAATGCAGGAAATGCTGGAAGGCTTGGACGGTGTACCAGTGTACATGGACGACATACTTGTCTATGGTGCGACCATGGAGGAACACGACAAGAGATTCGACAATGTTCTGAACAGGATCCAGCGACATGGTTGAAACTAAATACACAGCAATGGGAATTCAGACAAAGTGAGATGATGTTCCTGGGACATAAGATTTCCAAGCATGGCATGCTCCCTGATAGTGCGAAAATTGCCGCTATTGTTGAGATGCCAGTTCCAACATCCGTTACTGAACTGAGGAGATTCCTGGGAATGACATTTTACCTGGGCCGATATGCACCGATCCTCAGCACCGTGCTACATCCACTCAACGAGTTATTAAAGATGGACACTGAGTGGCACTCGAGTGTTGCTCAGCTGCAAGCGTTTGACAAAATCAAGGAACTGATTGCAGATGCTCCATGTCTGACATTCTACGACCCAACGAGACCAACTACGGTTAGTGCCGATGCAAGCAGTTACGGCATTGGTGGTGCCCTTCTCCAGTAAACGGAAGATTTGCAGGGGAAGCCAGTCGCATTCTGTTCACGACCACTCGCTGAGCATGAGAAGCGTTATGCCCAGATCGAGAACGAATGCTTAGCAGTGGTGTGGACTTGTGAGCGGTTTGACTGTTATCTGCGTGGACTACCAAGAGTGGTAGTGTTGACTGACCACAAACCGCTGATACCGATCGTCAGCAAGAAGGATCTTGACAGAAGCCCACTCAGATGCTAGAGATTGCTAATGCGGCTAATGAAGTACAATGTGACAGCCGAACACAGAGCCGAAAGACGCTCATCGTGGCAGACGCTCTTTCACGGGCTCCAGTCAGCAAACAGAAGTTGCAAGCTTACAAGCAGATGTCACGGAATATGTGGGTTACGTTATGAGTAGCTAGCTTGCTACAAATCGCAAACTGGAGGACATATCGAGAGCTACGGAAGAAGATACAGAGCTCCAACAGGTAATGCAATACATCCGAGACGGTTGGCCATCTAGCATCCCTGACAACGTTACGTCATACGCTATGGCGAAAGAACAATTAAATGTTCATGCTGGATTAGTCGTTTTCGAAAGTCGTTACGAGAAGACACGCTGAAGAAACATAAAGAAGGGCACCTATGGTTACAAAAGTGCAGAGAACGTGCAAAGATGGTAGTGTGGTGGTCCAATATCGGACAGCAACTACAGCAAATGATCATCAATTGCGACTACTGCCAGGAGAACAGGCCTAAGCAGAAGCACGAGTCTCTCGTGCCAACTCAACCACCATTGCAGCCATGGCAAAAGGTAGCCTGTGACCTGTGTGATCTAGATGGAAAGAGTTATTTAATCATCGATGATTATTACTCGCGCATTTTTGAGATCATTTCACTTACATGTATCACCAATGCGATGGTGATCGGCAAAATGAAGATGATATTGGTATACCAGATGAGTTGACCAGTAATAACGGAACACAATTCAACTCATGTGAGTTCAGCAGGTTCGCGTGTGAGAACGGTTCAAGCAAATCACGACAAGTCTGCATTTTCCACAAGCAAATGGGGAAGCGTGCTGAGAGAAACGCCAAACCCATACTCAGACAAGCCGATCCAGTGCTTACTTTGATGGCGTACAGAGCAACACCGACGTCCCGTACCATTCGAACGGGGAAAGGTAACGGTGACGCTTCGTTTTCGACGCCGGAACAACAGACTCTTTTGAAGAATGAATTACAACGATTACTACACCCAGCAGGTGGGAGGAGCACTGACCTATTTTATCGGTGCTAGAGTACAGAGAGGAAATGGGCTGGGTAGTTTGTTTGGAGGTTTGCTCCAAAGCGTCGCACCACTCATCAGACGAGGTGCGGTGGCTATAGGTAAGAGAGCTCTGAGAACAGGTATGCAAATCGCCGGTGACGTCGTCGCAGGCCAGAACGTTAAACAAGCAGCGAAACGCCGGACAACTGACGCGGGGAAAGACTTGGTACGTAGACTCTTGGCTGCCACCGGACCAGCCCCAAAGCAACCGAAGAGACGACGAACTACAAAACGTACGGCTACGGTACGACCGAACAGTGTTGCGAAAAGACGTCGTAAAGGACAGATATCAGGGTGTCAAAAGCGAGCTAAGTAGTAGTAGAGGATTTTACGATACGTAATCTGGAGGGTGCATGTGCTCCCATGGTTAAATTATAAGATGGCGGCTGTTTTATGATGACGCAGTTCCTTTTCCATGGTGCATTTCCTATCATCTGACCCTCTCATAGCGGTAAGAAATAGACGTAACCTACTCCTAGCGCCCTCTGGTGACGCGGGCGGGCAGACGGGCGGGCTGGGGAGAGGAATTAAAAAAAGAAAACACAGACATTGATCCATTTCGTCTCTGTCATAGTGCTATAACCAGACACAGCGTTGTTAGGCAACCAAGCTATTTTGAGAGCGTGGAGAGATGAAGAGAAGTCACTAAGGAGAGAACTAGGTCACCTATGTACACAGTGCTAGGCAGTCAAGCTAGCCCGAGAGAGAGGAAGTCACCGAGGGGAGAACTAGGTCATCTATTAATAATGTACACACAGCTTTAGACAGTCAAGCTAGCTAGAGAGAGAGAGGAAGTCACCAAGGAGAGAACTAGGTCATCTATTAATAATGTACACGGCGCTAGTTAGTCAATCTAGACTGAGAGAGGAAGTCACCAAGGAGAGAATTAGGTAATGTATTAATAACGTATACACAGCAGTAGACACTCAAGCTAGTCTGAGAGAGAGGAAGTCACCGAGGGGAGAACTAGGTCATCTATTAATAATGTACACACTGCTCTAGACAGTCAAGCTAGCTCGAGAGAGAGAAGAAGTCACCAAGGAGAGAACTAGGTCATCTATTAATAATGTACACGGCGCTAGTTAGTCAACCTAGACTGAGAGAGGAAGTCACCAAGGAGAGAACTAGATCATGTATTAATAATGTATACACAGCACTAGACACTCAAGCTAGCCTGAGAGAGGAAGTCACCAAGGAGAGAACTAGGTCATCTATTAATAATGTACACGGTGCTAGTCAACCAACCTAGAGTGAGAGAGGAGACATGAAACGGTAAGTCAACAAGGGAGAAGTATGTAAAACTTTGAAAACTATATAAAACTTTGAAAGCTATACGAATGAGACGTTAAATGTTACACACAAGAGAGGTATTAAAAACACATAGTGCAATAACCAGACACCGCGTTGCTAGCCAACCAAGCTAGACCGAGTGCGTCGACAGAAGAAGGGAAGTCAACAAGGAGAGAACTAGGTCAGCTATGTACAGAGTGCTAGGCAGTCAAGCTAGAGCGAGAGAGGAGACATGAAACGGTAATTCAACAGCGGAGAAGTCATACGAACTAGGTTACGTATTATCAGGAATAATAATATGATGGAAGGGTAGACCGTCTATTATCGGATAAGGATTACGAGCAGTAAATCAGTCTGCATGAAATTCAGGGACCTAACATGCTGACTCACTTCCGGTTAGTGAACGGCCCTAGCGACTGTTGACATAACAACACATGAAAAATAGACGCACGACAGAAGCACAAAACATGTACAACATACTACAATACATTCCCAAAACAGGCACAATACTCTCACAACACACGCACAACCAAAGCAAACCACACACAAAACAGACGGATAAGAGACGCACAACAGACGCAGAACATACGCACAAAAGACACACAACACACGCACAACAGCGCCCAACAGACACGAACAGACACGTAACATACATACAACGGACGCACAATAGACGCAACTGACACCCAGCACATGCCCAACACACGTACAACACACCCAAAACACAAAAGACGCACAACAAACGCACGATATACGCATAACGTACGCCCAACAGACGCCCAACCCAATCCCAACACACGCAAAATTCTCGCAAATAAACACACCCAAAACAGACACACAACAAACGCCCAACAGACGTAAAACACATGCACATCATAAGCACAACACACACACACACACACACACACACACACACACACACACACACACACACACACACAAACACACACACACACACACACACACACATACACACACACAAAAGACGCACAACATTCACCCGACAAACAACCAAAACAGGCCCAACACACGCACAACGCAAAACAGACGCTCAGCATACGGACAACATACACACAACAGACTCCCAACACATGAACAATTCACGCCCAAAACATGCAAAGCACATGAACAGACGCACATCACACGTACAACAGAGACCCGACAAACACCCAACATATGCAAAATAGACGCACAACAGAAGCAGAACACATGTACAACAGACGTACAACACATGTCCAAAACACAGAGGTAGACCACTTTCACACACTTGTAGACCACCTTCAAACACTTGTAGATCACCTTCACACACACACACACGTACACTTGTACACACACACACACACACACACACACACACACACACACACACACACACACACACACACACAGGCAGACCACATTCACAGAATTGTAGACCACCTTCACATACTTATAACCACCATCATGCACTTGTAGACCACCTTCACACACTTGTAGATCAGCTGCGTACAACTGTAGACCACCTTCAAACATTTCACACACAGGCAGACCACATTCACACACTTGTAGACCACCCTCACACACTTAGAGCCACTACAATACATTTGAAGACCACCCCCGCCCACTTGTAGTCCACCTTCGTACATTTGTAGACCAACATCGCACACATGTAGACCACCTGAACACACTTGTAAACCATCTACGCACACTTGTAGACCATATTTACACACTTGTAGACCACACTCACACATTTGTAGAGCACATTCACACATAGGTAGACCACCTTTGCCCACATGTAGACCACATCCATACACCTGTAGACCACTTTCGCGCACTTGCACACCACCTTCGTACATTTGCAGACCACTTTCGTACACTTGTAGGCCACCTTCACACACGTGTAGAACATATTCACACACATCACACACAGGTAGACCACCTTCGCACACAGGTAGACCACCTTCGCATACGTGTAGACTAGAAATGCACATTTTGTAGACCACCTTTGTACACTTGTAAACCACCTTTTCACACTTGATCACCTACTTCACATACTTGTAGACCACCTTCACACACTAGTACAGCACGTTCGCACACTTCACCCACAGGTAGACCGCCTTCGCACACAAGTAGACCACCTTTGCATACGTGTAGACTAGAAATGCACATTTTGTAGACCACCTTTGTACACTTGTAAACCACCTTCTCACACTTGAACACCTACTTCACACACTTGTAGACCACCTTCACACACTTGTAGAGCACATTCACACACTAAACATAAGCACAACACACAAACAAAAGACACAAAACATTAACCCGACAGACAGCGAAAACAGGCCCAACATACGCGCAACGCAAAAAAGACTACACTGACATACTTACAGACCACCTTCATACACTTAAAGCCACCATCTTACACTTGTAGACCACATTCACAAACTTTAGACCACTTTCACACACTTATTACCACCATCTTACACTTGTAGACCACCTGCGCACACTTGTAGACCACGTTCACACACTTGCAGACCACCGTCTAACACTTCACACACAGGTAGACCACATTCACACCCTTGTAGACCACCGTCAAACACTTCACACACAGGTAGACCACATTCACACCCTTGTAGACCACCCTCACACTCTTAGAGGCACCACAATACATTTGTAAACCACCTTCACACACTTGTAGACCACCTGCGCACCCTTGCAGACCATCTTCGCACATTTGTAGACCAATATCGCACACATGTAGACCACATGAGCACACTTGTTAACCATCTTCGTACACTTGTAGACCATATTCACAACTTGTAGACCAAATTCAATCATTTGCAGAGCACATTCACACATAGGTAGACCACCTTTGTACACATGTAGACCACCTCCGCACATCTGTGACCACTTTCACACACGTGTAGACCACCTTCGTACACTTGTAGACCACTTTAGTACACTTGTAGACCATCTTCACACACTTGTAGAGCATATTCACACACTTCACACACAGGTAGACCACATTCGGACACTGGTAGACCACCTTTGCATACGTGTAGACTAGAGACGCACATTTGTAGACCACCTTTGTACACTTGTAGACCACCTTCGCACACTTGTAGACCACATTCACACACTTGTAGACCACCGTCAAACACTTCATACACAGGTAGACCACATTCGCACACATGTAGACCATCCTTACACACTTAGAGGCACCACAATACATTTGCAGACCACCTTCATACACTTGCAGACCACCTGCGCACACTTGTAGACCACTTTCGCACATTTGTAGACCAACATTGCACATATGTAGACAACCTGAGCACACTTATAAACCATCTTCGCACACTTGTAGACCATATTCACACATTTGTACACCACATTCACACATTTGCAGAGCACATAGACCACCTTTCCACACATGTAGACCACCTCCGCACACATGTAGACCACTTTCACGCACTTGTAGACCACCTTCGTACACTTGTAGACCACTTTCGTACACTTGTAGACCACCTACACACACTTATAGAGCATATTCACACATTTCACACACAGGTAGACCACCTTCGCACACTGGTAGACCACCTTCGCATACGTGTAGACTGGAGACGCACTTTTGTAGACCACCTATGTATACTTGTAGACCACCTTCGCACACTTGAACACCAACTTCACACACTTGTAGACCACCTTCCCACACTAGTAGAGCACATTCACACACTTTACACACAGGTAGACCTCGTACGCACACTTGTAGACCACCGTCGTACACCTGTAGAGCACATTCGTACACTTCACACACACAGGTAGACCACCTTCATGTACTGGTAGTCCACCTTCACACATTTGTACAGTACATTCACACACACCTACGCACACATGTAGACCACCTTCACACACACACACACTCACACACACACACACACACACACACACACACACACACACACACACACACACACACACACACACACACACACACACACACACACACACACACACACACACACACACACACACACACACACACACACACACACACACACACACACACACACACACACGCACACACGCACACACGCACACACACACACTTGCATACACCTTCATACACTTGTAGAGCACATTCATAAACTTCACACACACAGTTAGACCACCTTCGCACACCTGTAGACCACCTCCACCCGTTTGTAGACCAACTTCGTACACTTATAGACCACCTTCGCAAAATTGTAGACCACGTGCGCACACTTGTAGTCCATCTTTGCACGTTTTTAGACCAGTTTCGCACACTTGTGGACCACCTACATACATTTGTAGACCACATTCACAAACTTGTAAAGCACATTCACTCGCTTCACACACAGTTAGACCACCTTCACACATTTATAGACCACCTTTGCAGATTTGTAGAACACCTTCGCACATTTGTAGACCAACTTCACGCACACTTGTATACCACCTTCACACTACTGTAGAGCACATTCACACACGTCACAATTTTAGACCACATTCACACATTTGTTGTCCAACATCACACCCTTGTAGATCACTTTCACACAGTTGTAGACCACCTTCACACACAACACTCACACATACATACAACACACATACAAGCTGACGTACCACGCGCACACACTACACACACACACACACAACACACAACACATATACAACACAGATACAACACTCAACACACACACACACACAAAACACACAACAGACACACATTCAACACACAAAACACACACAAATACTCACTGCACACATACAACACACATCCAACACACATCCAGCACACTTGTAGACCACCTTCAGACACTTGTACATACGACACGTATACATCACACACGCACACACGCACACACACACACACACACACACACACACACACACACACATACAACACACATACACACAACACACACCTACAACACACATACAACAGACACATGCAACACACGTACAACACACATATGACACGCACACACCACACACCACACACACACACTCAACACACTGCACGCACACGCACACACATACTACATTTTTTAGCGATGATGAAGAAGAAGAAGAAGAAGTAGAATACGAAGAAGGAGATGGGGATGATACGAGCAGTGTCTCGGAGTGGACGTAAGTGTTCAAATTATGCTTTCCTTCGTCCCTTCATGCACCCACTAAGAAGAGTTGATGGAAACCCCAAACCACCCGAAAGCCGTATATGATATATAACCCTTCCAAAAAGTATCCAACCCGCCCGTACGTGATATCCAACCCGCCAGTACCGTGTGGAGGTGCTACCTACTCCCGGTCATGTGACTACAACGACGTCAACATCGGAAGCTGAGTCAGCAGTTGCTGGTTGCGTTGAACGAAAGTACAACAGTGGCGACGGCGGCGGCGGCGGTGTGTGTGTCATGGCATATGTGTTTTTCCCCGCAGGGGGCGTGGTGTGTGGCCATCTTCTTCGTCTTCTACTTCTTCTTCTTCATCATC
>CM034536.1:62618923-62704293 GCA_020002185.1 Paraescarpia echinospica
GCATCCTTGTGTCCGCCATTACCGACCGAAAGAGTGCGCTTGAAAATACCGTTTTGGTGTGATGATCATGTGTGATATTTGTTCGAGCAATTTGACATGGCACATGTTAATCCAGTGAATACTGGATGTACTACTGCGCATTGGGTATTTCACGAGGTAGCAATAAATATACGCTAGTCGCTCGCGTATTCGTGCAGTAGCTATTTTGCAGCACGCACAAATATTTCAAAATCCGTCATCAGTTTGGGGCGAAATTGAGGGGTGTCAGGTTTGGGTGGATTTTTCTGAAAAATGAGCTGTGTTAATTTAAAAAGTTTTCCACAGCACTTGTGTCAATGGAGGTTAAATATGCTGTGAAAATGTCAAGAAAATCCTAACACAAATTTTGCAGGAAATGAAGAAAACGTTATAATAGCCACCTATGTAAAATTTAAACGTGGTCTTACCCCGGATGCTTTGCCGTTGACGCGAGAAAACATACACCGTGAGAAGGCGCCACCGTTTGTTGAGTAAATGCCTTTTATTCGTGCGAGGAATTGGTCGCAAAGAACACTCACTGGATATCTGGAATAGTGTTTATTGACATTGGAAATCCGCTATGCCTGTCAAGTAAGTAAAATAATATACGTCAACATGTTTAGAAACTACACGTGAAATGTAACTAATTAATATAGTATTCGTGAAAAAAAATTGCACACAACTTGTTTGTGAAAGCAACAAATTGACAAGCCACAAGGGGATCCGGTGTGGCCGGCCCAGATTCTCCGCCTACACTTTAACAAGATTTAATAAGATTGCCACCCAGAGAATTAACTCTAGGTGGCAGGTGGACAAGGAAGCCCTTTGGCTTATCGAGAGTCCGACCCTTTTATCTATGTGTATCCAGCCCGTCTGAGGTATGTGTCGATTTTATTTTTAAACATGATATTCACGCTACTAGCACCCACACAATCAGCAGATAATCTGTTCCATTCATTTACAGTCCTTTGTGAGAATGAGAACTTTATTATATATAATCTACACTGCTCCTTTGCTAATGTAAGTTCATGCCCTCTAGTCCTTCTATCTTTCTTAACTGAGAAAAAAATATTTCTATCAATATTTTCATAACCCTTCAATATTTTAAACACTTCTATCTGATCTCCTCTCAACCTCCTGGTCTCTAGTGTTGTTAAACCGTATTTTTTAGGTGTATTTCGTAACTAAGATCCCTCAGTTTTGGTATCATTTTAGTTGCTCTCCTCTGCACTCTTTCTAGCATATCTATGTCCTTCCTGCGATACGGCCTCCACGCTTGAATACAATATTCTAAATGAGGCCTAACTATTGTTTTGTACAGCGGTATTATTAGATCTTTTTCCTTATACGTTATGTTTCGTCTAATTAATCCAAGGATTTGATTTCCCTTTGAAGCTGCAATTCCGCACTGCTCTGAAACCTTCATATCAGCACTAATGGTTAACCCTAAGTCCTTTTCTTTTTCAGTAGTACTTAGTACAGTACCCCCCATTGTATATTCTACCTCTTCGTTCCCATGTCCTGTGTGGAGGCATTTACATTTCCCAAAATTGAACAGCATTTGCCACTTTTCAGACCATTTGATCAACCTGTCAAGATCATCTTGTAAATGCTGTCTATCTCCATCACTTTTAATCATTCTAAACACTTTTGTATCATCCGCAAATTTCAACACCTTGCTTGTTATTTCATCATCCAAATCGTTGATATATATTAAGAATAATATAGGTCCTAATACTGATCCCTGTGGTACCCCACTCAATACCGATTTCCAGTTTGAAGCCACCCCACCCGACAGTAGCGGGCCCAGGGTAGGAGCATGCCAGGATTTCGCCTTGTTAGTAATGTGGTTTGCGTTAGTAATACGAAATGTTTTCCAATATAATTGTTAGTATACATATTACTGTTATTATCCATAACAATGAATTGATTGTTTCTGGTTTTGAATATGACATTAATCTCTCAAAGTAATTAATTGCATGTTAAACTCTTAAAATGATCTAATATCATTACTGGCAAGTCAGTAATGATAATCATGCAGACAGTATAACAATTTATTTCAACAACTCTAAGACTTAAGTCTAAATAAGTATTTCGGAATTGGCACAGCCGGTATAATAATAATTAGTATTACATTCATAGAAACTGAATAAGTCGTGATCTGGCTGCGCCGACTGCGGTGACGTGCGCTCGGATTCACCAACAAATGCAACATAGATCGGTCAAATGACAACATTCCAAAAACGGACCTTATGCATGTTTGTGTAACCAGTCGATATATCAAAACTAGAATCAAGTTGTCCCAGACATAGTTCTTTATCCTTCGGCATATATATATGCCATAGATATGTAGAATAGCCTGGATTTGAAGCTGTGCACAGTCAAACCTCTCTTTGTGGTCAACTCACTATGTTATGATGTATGATGTTAAATTAGCTAAGATGTTACTCACTTCAGTCACTTGACTTTCAAGTGTCAATATGTATGACTAGAATCAACGAAAATAAAAAATGTTGAATCAGGGTTGGCGTTGATTTAATCAAATTGATTAAATCATCGATTAAATCAACATGAAAAAATCAAGATATTGATTTTTTTGGATTTTTTTCAGATTATCTTAAATTTATACTTACCTGAGTACTCAATTTATTTATTTCGACAGAACTCAAATGTGGCTGTAAAGTGGGCAGCTTTGTTACTGACAATGCTGCAAATATGGCAAAAATGCGAACTATGCTGGGGTATGATGATGAAGTATCTTCAGTGGTAACATATGGATGTGGTGCTCATCAGATGAATCTGCTGTCAAAGGACATTGAAATCGGTGGCGTGAAAGAACATGTGGTGAAGATAGTGAAGTACTTTAGAAACACGCAACTTCCAGCTGCGTGGTATAAAGCAGCCGGT
Organism: Paraescarpia echinospica; assembly: GCA_020002185.1. Classification (NCBI taxonomy): domain Eukaryota; kingdom Metazoa; phylum Annelida; class Polychaeta; order Sabellida; family Siboglinidae; genus Paraescarpia; species Paraescarpia echinospica. The sequence goes on from CM034536.1 coordinate 62,621,849, forward strand.
GGACGTAAGCTTGTCATGCCACAAGAAGTAAGGTGGAACAGCCTTGTCGATACTCTGCAAAGTTACTTGGACAATTGGGCAGTGCTAATCAACAAATCACAGAGAAGGTATTGATAAACAGATCGAAACGAAGGTGAAAGATTTTGCGCTAAAGCATAATGCTGAAGATTATCTGGAAAGAATGGTCCCGATAGCCGTTGCTTTGGACAAGCTGCAACAATCCAGATGCACACTGAATCAGGCAGTAGACATCTGGTCAGAACTCAAGACAAAACTCACTCCACTACTATCTACAGCAGATCGTAAGAAATTCATTGCACGCAAATCCACTGGTCTCACTGATGCACACTACCTGGCCTACATTCTGGATCCAAAGGTAAACGGGAACACTTTGGATGCAGAACATGTTGACAGTACTATGCTTTATTGCCGCGAGTATTATCCAGACTGCATCTCTACAGTTGTTAAGTTTCGAGCTCGAAGTGCCCCGTTCAAAGCTTACATGTTTGAGGACAGTTACTTGGTTGAAGTGAGTGCAGTGGAATGGTGGATGGCAATGGAAGGACGCTTTAATGAAGACTTCATTCAGTTAATTAAATGCTTGCTCTGCTCAGTTGCATCAAGCTCCGATGTGGAACGAGCCTTTTCAACATTTTGACTAGTACACTGCGTAACAGGCTTGGAGTAGCAAAAGCGGCCAAACTTGTGTTTATATACAGAGTTCTAAATGTGAACATTGCTTCGGACTCTGACAACTGATATGAAAATGAAGATGACAATAATCAGGCTAACAATAATGAATAATCACCTGCACCACAACTGTATTGTCTGTGTCGTTGCGGGCTACGGCCAGTTGATTTAACTGTACATATTTTTTAATAAAGTTTAAATTTGTACATAACAACTTTGCTTTAATTCTTTAGAAAGGCTAGGAATAAAATGTTCAGCCCATTGGGTATATTATGATATTCCACATATTTATTTATTTTCAGAACTACATATTATTTCTTATAAGATTTGTCGAGAATGTTGAGAAAATCCAATAAATCGATTTAATCGTAAAAATCCGATTTAATCGAAAAAATCCGATTTATTCGATTTTTTCGAAAAAATCATGATTTTTTTCCAACCCTGTGTTTAATGCATATTTGGGTTTCGACTTCAACTCATGTATGCCTTAGCTGCTGTTGGGTAGATGCATACTTTTAAATTCACAAACATGTTTCCCGGCATACTGATGTGTCATTTTATGACTCTGTAAGACTCCTGTACCCTTTCCTGTAAACATGTTCCAAGTGAATTACAAGCATTTCCCACATGAACACACATTTGGGATGAAAACGGTTGTCAAAGAACCAACTGTAACAAACAATAATATTATGTTTACTTGTATGATTTATTAAAACAACTGTACATAGCTGTATAAAATCATGTTGTTTATTGTGGATTAGGCCTATTTTTTATTTGTAGTCTTCATTTGTAATGTAGTAAAGTACCATCATATATATGGGTTAAAAAAGGTAATAAGATCAAATTAAGTACATTATTTTTATACAATTAGTCATGTTAAAAATAAAATGTGTCTAAAAGAAAAATAAATGCGTTAAATTAATAAGTTAAATAAATAATTAATTAAATTTAAGCAAAATAATTGAAATGTCATTTCTACTGAAATTATAACAACATGAAACAAAATCACTATATTAAGATGTTATTATTATAATGTTAGTGGTGGGTTATTGTATTATTACAAATGTATATTGATCTTATCATTGTTTCCACACACGTACACACAGTTCTACACTAGTTAACACGTGCATTAGACTACCTGTATATATTATGCAGCCACTGGTGTGTAAAAATAAGTTTGACATAAACAGGAGTTTAAGTGAGATCTCAAAAAGTTGTGCAGATTATTAGCAGGAACAAAAATGGATAACTATTATTGACATCTTGCCTAGGTATAAACTCCCAATGCCAGAATAATCAACCAAATGATTGTGGGCATTTATTGGAAGAAGAATGTCTGATGTCAGTTGTGTACCTCCTGTGTTGTGTTTAGATGCTACATGACATGAGACATCAGTTTGTCCAGTTCCTGCATGAGATGGGTTTCAACAAGTCAGATACCTCGAAAGCAGCTGATGCCAACCGCAACACAGGTACAGAGGCTGGGCGCAGCAGAGCACGCAGGCAGAGATGAGACAGAAATACCTCAAAGACAATTATAACAATAAACGGTCGAAATTTGTATAGCACCCACATCTACAATAAAATGCTCTTGGTTGCTTTACATAGAATTGTTTAAAACTGATTTAAACAGTAAATCTAAAAAAGTTAGACACTTAATTAAACGACAATAACAGAATCGTCATATGCCCAAAGAAGTGATTTCTGTGTTGATCTGATGCCTGTCTTTGAACGTTGAATGTAACATATCTTTATGCAGTGTTTATTCAATAATTGGTTAATTATTGTACAAAGAAATAAATTATATACAAATTGTGTTTTGTTGTTGTTTAGACTGTTGTATGTACTGTGCTGTACAGACATGTTTTGTATGTGTAATGTGCTGTACAAACATCTGTTGTATGTGTACTGTGCTGTACAGACATGTTGTATGTACTGTGCTGTACAGACATCTGTTGTATGTGTACTGTACTCTACATACATGTTGTATGTACTGTGCTGTACAGACAGGTGTTGTATGTGTACTGTGCTGTACAGACATGTTGTATGTACTGTGCTGCACAGACATCTGTTGTATATGTACTGTACTCTACATAAATATGTTGTATGTACTGTGCTGTACAGACATGTGTTGTATGTGCTCTCTGTGCTGCACTTATGTGTTGTATGTGCTCTGTGCTGTACATACATGTATTTATATGTACTGTGCTGTACATACATCTGTTGTACTGTGCTGTACAGACATGTGTTTATATGTACTGTACTGTACAAACATATGTTGTATATACTGTGCTGTACAGACATACATTGTATGTACTGTGCTGTATAGACATATGTTGTGTGTGAACTGTTCTGTACAGACATGTGGTGTGTGTGTGTCTTATGTGTACTGTGCTGTACATACATGTGTTGTGTGTATTGTGCTGTACAAACACATGTTGTGTGTGTACTGTGCTGTACAGACATGTGTGTTGTGTGTGTACTGTGCTGTACAGACACGTGTTGTATGTGTACTGTGCAGTACATACACGTGTTGTGTGTGTACTGTGCTGTACAGACACGTGTTGTGTGTGTACTGTGCTGTACAAACATCTGTTATATGTGTACTTTGCTGTATAAACATGAGTTGTGTGTGTACTGTGCTGTACAAACATGTGTTGTGTGTGTACTATGCTGTACAGACATGTGTTGTGTGTGTACTGTGCTGTACAGACACGTGTTGTGTTTGTACTGTGCTGATCAAACATGTGTTGTATCTGTACTGTGCTGTACAAACATGTGTTGTGTGTGTACTGTGTTGTACAAACATGTGTTGTGTGTGTGTACTGTGCTGTACAAACATGTGTTGTGTGTGAACTGTGCTGTACAGATGTGTTTATTTGTCACAGACAACAAACAGCTGGTGAGGGCAATCATCTGTGCTGGACCCTACTCTAATGTAGCAAACATTTACAAGGTGAAGAAGTCTGTGAGAGGGTAAATCTGTGAGAGAGGAAGTCAGTGAGAGAGGAAGTCTGTGAGAGGGTGAGTCTGAGTGAGTTTAAGTCTGAGAGGGTAAGTCTGAGAGAGAGTAAGTTTGAGAGAGGGTAAGTCTGAGAGACAATATGTGAGAGAGTAAGTCTGGGAGAGGGTAAATCTGTGAGAGGGTAAGTCTAAGAGAGAGCATGTGAGAGGTTAAGACTGAGAGAAGGTAAGTTTGTGAGCGAGTTAGTCTGTGAAAGAGTATGTGAGAGGGTAAATCTGAGAGAGGGTAAGTCTGTGACAGGGTAAGTATGTTGAAAGGGTAAGTGTATGAGAGGGTAAGACTGTGTGAGGATAAGTCTGTGAGAGGGTATGTCTGTGAGAGGGTAAGTGTATGAGAGGGTAAGACTGTGAGATGGTAAGTCTGTGAGAGGGTAAGTCTGTCAGTGGCCAGAGTGTGTGAGAGGGTAAGTTTGTGAGAAGGTTTGTCCAGTGGCAGAACTATTGGGCTCAATCTGAAGAGACCCTTGGAACTTGGTGGTGTTGACCCTAATGTGAGGGTTGCCCCTGGGGTGGGGGTGGATACCAGCTTCCATGGTTGTATTGGAGAGGTAGGTGGCAAGACTACAAAGAGGGTGAATGGCAGAGCTATGTTCCGTCCATACATTTAACACTGTTGTAGTTGCAGACTGATAGCCACATCAACATGTTAACACTATACAATCTAATATTAACAGATTGATTGTTGATAGATAGTTTTCATTGTTAGTCCTTTGGCCGAAGGTCCAATGGACTATTGCCATCACTCTGCGTCCGCCGTCCTCCGTCCGCCGTCTGCCGTTAGCTGCAGTATCTCGGAAGCCGTTCAGCAACTTTTTCTCTAATTTTGCATAGACATATCTTAGGGCACTGCCACTATGCACAAGAAATCTGTATTTGATTGAATCATTTTAAGGGTTCCCTAGGATATCCAAGTACCCGAAAACTGGTAAAAATGTAACATTTGGCCTATTTTTTCAAAAACTGTTCAAAGTCAACACTGACTAAATTCTGCAGTCTAGTGCTACTGTTCCATTGAGACCTTGACTAATCTTTAATTGTTCACAGCGCCCAGGCAGAGTAGACACACTTGACCCCTGTTATACTGAACAGTTGCCTAACACTTTTTATCTTCAAAACTAGTGATTTTCTATAATTGCAAGTTGTGTTTATTTTGATGTTCATTTAATTATTATAAAATGGTGTGACTGGTGTCCATTGGTTAAAGATGTATTGTCTGTAGAAACCTGTAGGTGACAAACATAGAAAATTAATATTCTGGACAACTATAGAGTGAAATATCCTACACTTTATTGATATCAAATGCATTCTACTGTTCTGTTTACGCTTGCCATGCTTTGTGTAGACATGATACTGTGTAAATCAATTGTATCAATATAGACTAATAATTACAGATTCACAATATAATTGACACCTGAAACAACCAAATGTCAACCATTAGAAGAGTTGACATAGTTCCGCTATACACAAGCAAGAAATTTATTTGATTGAATCATTCTGGTGTCATCGGCATATAGTAGAACATACATTTTCTACATCATCATCCCTAAGGTTGTTGTAAATTTCACCAGCTGCCATGTCAAGTCCGTTATAATTGTGACTAACAGTGTTCAAAATGATTCAGGTAAATAGCAAATAACAAAGGACACAAGTTTTCTCCTTGCCATACCTATACATCACATGAGAAGAAGGCTGACACAGCCTGGCCCTGATTTATACATGATCTAACATTTTTGTATATGTTGTGTACAACTTTCAACACAATACCATTAATACCGCATGAAATTATTTTAGACCACAGGGAGGACCGGTCTACTAAATCAAATGCTTTCTTATAATCGATGAAGGCACAATAAAGCCTTTTGCATCGAAACAAATACAATTCAACCAATATCCCTATTTGACCACTGCCTGTTATTCACCTATTACATTCGCTTTGTTTACGTATGTGGTCAATCTGGTGTTCTGAACAATCACTAAGGATTAATGAACACTTGTGCAGAATGTCACCCACTTGGCAGGTTTAATTGATCTATTCAGCAATGAGGACACTGCTTAGGCCTCACTCTGGACACTGTCACTCACAGTGTTGTGTATTTTCTTAATTGGTGCATTGAGCTAATCTACTTGACCATGAATCAGTGGTGGCTCTGGTTGTGTATTACACCCAGCTGTGGAGCTAAGATTCTCTGCCTGCTATTGTTTGATGGAAACTGTGACTAATGTGTAATTGGTCACTGGCTGTAGCTTGTGTCAACAGACAGCATTAAGCCACTAGACCCCTGTTAAACTGGACAGTTGCCTGTCAAACAGTGAGTCTACCTTTTGCTCTCAAATAATCTGTCCTCTTAGTTTTACACATGAAGACATAATCTGGCATAACTTGATAAGTCTTTGTAGCAGCACATTTGTACTTCCAGTGTATCATCGCAACATAACATACATATTACATACTGTGTGCCACATTTGAATGTTGTGCATGTAATATTTCCATGCAATCCATTTGCAATCCATTTGCACATTTGCGAATCTTACGGTAGCGCCTGACAGGCAGCAAGCCAAATCATGCTCGTGATATTAACATGTTTTCTGCCTGTTTACGAAGAATTGAACAATCATAACTTCACTATTTATTCGTGATGCTGCAGTGACTGTCTCGCTGAACTTTTTATACAACATGGTAGCGTACTTTGTCTACAATCTTGAATTGTTTTAATGTCGTCAGCCAACCGTGTCGCTGACGAAGCTGGTGGACTACAGGTCTTTAGACCGACAACGCCCGTGTGTGACCTAATTTGGTAAACTATAATTAGCAAGGCATTGTTCTACCGTTGGCGGCGATGTGCCTACAGAACGTCTTTCGGGCTTTCCGTCCTGCCACCAGGGGTGTCACTCCGCGATTACCAGACACAGTGTATTCATTGATCAGACGTCTAGGACTGTCCACGGCGCGTCCAACTCTGCATGGCAGACGTGGGGGCACGCGCAAACAGCGCGCGATTCGAACGCGGATTACCAGCCGTTTTAAAGATTCTTCACGAATTGTATGTCGGCAAGGCAATGTCAGTGCGAATCTGGTAACTCTAAGAGCTGCCCCTGTTATGCCACACGATACGCCATTCGTCAATGTGGCATTACTGAATGCTCGTTCCGTGTGCAATAAAGCTATCAAAATCAACGAATACGTCGTTGAACACAAATGCGACATCTTGGCGATAACCGAGACGTGGTTAAGGAAGAGCGGTGACGAAGTTGTTATTGCTGAAGTGACCCCTCCCGGGTTCCTCTTCCACCACGTGGCACGATCTTCTCGTCGTGGTGGCGGTGTTGCAATCTTGCACCGCGATACATTTACAACGAAGATTCTTCCTACTCTCCATTTGAATACCATTGAACTTCTCCGTGTGCAGTTCTCTGCAGCCCATTCTATATCGTTCGACATGTGTGTCATCTACCACCCGCCTGCTTCAAGTAAGGCATCTGGAACTTTGTGTGAATTGTATGCTGAACTTGAATGCTTATTTACAGAAGCATCTGTTTCCGTTATACCAACCGTAATTGCTGGAGACTTTAATATTCATTTTGATGATGTAACGAAATCAGAACCGCTTCGCTATCTACTTGTTTCCTACAATTTGCTGCAACACGTCCATTCGACGACCCATAAAACAGGACATACATTGGACCTGGTGATAAGTCATGACAGCGATAAATTAGTATCTTCTGTTGTTGTTTATCCAGACTCCATATCGGACCACTATCGCATAGAACTGGCATTAAATGTGTTGAAACCGTCAGCTGAAACTTCAGTAATTGCCAAGCGCAACTTCCGCATCAGTGTTTAATGATGACGTTAAATCTGTATGTTCTGGCATGTGTGCCCACGCTGACCGTCAGCAAGCGGAGGTCTTAGCATCGGACTACAACACCTATCTCACTAACTGCTTAGACAAGCACGCTCCTTGGCGCTACGTACACGTCAGGAGCAACTCGCCGTATCCGTGGTATGACGCTGAGGTCGACGAAGCAAGAGAGAAGAGGCGAACGTGTGAGAATCTGTGGAGAAGAACAAAACTCGAAATACACCGCCAATTATACGTCGCCGCTCGCGACGACTGCACTACAATGATAGCCAGTAAGAAAACCGAGTATTATCGCGGACAATTACAGAACGCTAATAACAAGAACATGTTTCGCATTCTGAGATCACTCGACGTACACAACATGCAACTTCCTGAATTCTGCTCAGTGAAGGAAGGATGTGATAAATTCTCACGTTTCTTCCAAGAAAAGATCGATAAATTATTTATTAACTTGCACTACCGCATTGCCGTTGACCCGACAGAGGACGAGACACGTTCTTTTATTGACCCAATTCAAGTGTTCGAGCCAACTACTACAGCCGAAATCACTAATATTCTTGGCACTACGAATAAGACATGCTCACTTGATCCACTACCAACTAAGCAACTAAATGACAACATGGACAGTATCGTGCCTATCATCATACAAATTGTAAACGCTTCACTCGAGGAGGCAGTCATGCCTGTGCTGCTTAAGCATACAATTGTCCGGCCATTGCTCAAGAAACAATCACTCAACAAGGACATACTCAACAACTACCGTCCAGTCAGCAACCTAAGCCATCTGTCAAAAGTCATAGAGAAAGTTATTGCGCGAAGGATCATCTCTCATATTTCCGATCAGTGAATGGAAGACTGTTTCCAATCAGCCTACCGGAAGAATCATTCAACTGAAACCGCACTATTGTGTGTAACAAATGCCATGAAAGCCGCTATAGACAATAGACAAGGCACGGCACTAGTTCTTATTGACTTTAGTGCGGCCTTTGACACAATCAATCACAAGATAATGATCCAGCGCCTTCGGTTGCGTTACGGCATTGTTGGCAAGGCGCTTGGCTGGCTGCAATCCTATCTGCAGAGCCGGACCCAGCGTGTGGTCATTCGTGATGCGTCATCGAATACAACTTGTGTGACATCGGGTGTCCCACAGGGTTCGGTGCTGGGTCCTTTGTTATTCTCGTTGTACGTACAACCCATTGGCGACATAATTAGAGCGCATGGACTTTGTTTTCATCATTATGCGGATGATCTGCAATTGTACTGCCATTTTGACCTCACTGCGACTGCGTTGGCTGCTACTCGGCGACGTATGGAGGAGTGTCTAGATATTGTCAATCAGTGGATGACATCAAACTACATGTGCATGAACAACAATAAAATGGAATATCTTCCCGTAGTGCCAAAGAGTGCCGCTGCGCTTATTGACGGCAGTGTGATACGCGTAGGAGATGTTACGATTACTGCCTCAAGATGTGTTCGTAACCTTGGTGTCGTTATGGATCGCCACCTCGATTTTAAGAAGCAAGTTTCAAGCATCGTCAGTGTGTGCTCATTTCACCTGCGCCATATTAACCAGATGAGTCGTTATCTCCCAACGTCGACAAAGGAACGTGTCGTCAACGCCATTATTACATCAAAGCTTGATTACTGCAATTCACTTCTATACGGCACTTCTGTCAACAACATCGCTCGACTGCAGATAATGCACAACTCTGCTGCTAGGTTGATCCTACGCCGCCCACGGAGTGACAGCGCCATGCCTCTGTTGTGCATTCTTCACTGGTTGCCTGTAGCACACAGAATCGACTTTAAGCTATTAGTGTTTACATATAAAGCTGTGCATGGCGATGCCCCGAAATATTTATGCGACCTTGTATGCCCATACAAACCAACAAGAGCCCTGCGCTCTACCAACAATAACATGTTAACGGTCCTGCGGACTCATGTCAAAGCTGGGGACAATTCGTTTGCGGTCGCCGCAGCGACTTTGTGGAACACTTTGCCTAATGACATTAAAACGTCTGATTGTCTCTCTACTTTCAAGGCACGCTTAAAGACTCATTTTTTTAGACTCGTTCTTGTCCAATGTGGCATAGTTTACTCTCTGCATTGATTTGTTTTATATCTCTTATGTATTAATTAACCTATTTATATATTTATTTTATACTTACATGTACATTAGTTCAGTTAAATGAATTGACAATGTCTTATTTCTACATAGAACTGTAGCTATGATCATTATTTTAATATATTTATTTAATTACTGTATTTATTCGTATTTTACTAATATTTAAATTTTCTTTTAGAAAATGCATGCTTATTTAGCCATCATTAATACCTCTATCTGGGATCTACATGTTGTAAAGCGCCACGAACAATTTATATTTGGATCTGGCGCTATATTAAATAAAATATATTATTATTATTATAATGTAAAACTTCAACAGCCGTTTTCTTTATTTTCACTTTTTGATCCCTACCATGTTGACTGCTCCATAACTTTGACAATTTTTGTAGCAGTCATATTTTTGGAAACCGTGTAAAGCACCCTACCAAACCTTTACAAAGAAAACAATGTTACAATTTTTTCGACTTCACTCATTTGGTCAGCCGGGGTCACATATAGACGTATTAGTCCAAAGGACTTCACGGCCACTTGGCCCATTTTTATTAACCTTCTTACATTGCCACATGGGGTTGTGGTGTGCTGTAAACATGACATTGTCATATATGGTGTGCTGTAAACATTACATTGTCATGATGGGTGTACTGTAAACATTACATTGCCATGATCGGTGTTCTGTAAACATAGTTGTTATACTGGTTGGGTGGACTAGTGAATTATGCAGCGTATACAGAGCAGCCTTGTGTTGTAGAAAGAATAAGTACCGCATGATCAAGTTTGGCACCAACGTTGATTTGTCTAAAGAAAAGAAATGGAAGGCACAACTCCAGGAGTTGGGAAAACTTCCCGCCTTCACACGAGTAAGTCTCCCATTGTCTCCCTCATTCTCTCCCTCCCCTCTCCCTCCCTCCCTCTCTTCCTCCCACTCTCCCTTCCTCTCTCCCTCCCTCCCTCTCTCCCTCCTTCTCTCCCTCCAACCATCCCTCCCTCCTTCCATTCCACACAGGTTTAGCCACCAGTAACGTGCCACTGTAACCATTACAGGTTGTAGCAGCCAGTAACCTGTGCCACTGTAACCATTACAGGTTGTAGCCACCAGTAACATGTGCCACTGTAACAGTTACAGGTTGTAGCTACCAGTAACATGTGCCACTGTAACCGTTACAGGTTGTAGCCGCCAGTAACATGTGCCACTGTAACCGTTACAGGTTCTAGCTACCAGTAACATGTGCCACTGTAACCGTTACATGTTGTAGCTGCCAGTAACATGTGCCACTGTAACTGTTACAGGTTGTAGCCGCCAGTAACATGTGCCACTGTAACCATTACAGGTTGTAGCCACCAGTAACATGTGCTAATGTAACCATTACAGGTTGTAGCCACCAGTATCCTGTGCCACTGTAACCGTTACAGGTTGTAGCCGCCAGTAACATGCCACTGTAACCGTTACAGGTTGTAGCCACCAGTAATATGTGCCACTGTAACCGGTACAGGTTGTAGTCGCCAGTAACCTGTGCCACTGTCACCATTACAGGTTGTAGCCACCAGTAACATGTGCCAATGTAACCGTTACAGGTTCTAGCCACCAGTATCCTGTGCCGCTGTAACCGTTACAGGTTGTAGCCAACAGTAACATGTGCCACTGTAACCGTTACAGGTTGTAGCTGCCAGTAACATGTGCTACTGTAACCGTTACAGGTTGCAGCTGCCAGTAACATGTGCCACTGTAACCGTTACAGGTTGCAGCTGCCAGTAACATGTGCCACTGTAACCGTTACAGGTTGTAGCTGCCAGTAACATGTGCTACTGTAACCGTTACAGGTTGTAGCTGCCAGTAACATGTGCCACTGTAACCGTTACAGGTTGCAGCTGCCAGTAACATGTGCCACTGTAACCGTTACAGGTTGTAGCCACCAGTAACATGTGCCACTGTAACCGTTACAGGTTGTAGCTGCCAGTAACATGCTGAGTCACATTGGCCACAAGATCCTTGGAATGAACACGGTGCAGCTCTACATGAAGGTGCCTGGGTCCCGCACTCCTGGTAGGACACTCGTTGTTTCACAACATTTTGTTCCTAAAACCAAACTAACATTAGCAAACATTCTTCAGTAGCTGCACCAAAATCTAGAATCAACCCCGTATTACTTTAAAATCAGCTGAAACTGTAGCAACCTTTCGTAAAAAAACTAGACTTATTTATTTGAAATCGCATTTCCACCCTATTCTTCGGCAGTTCCTTGCTCTAATGACGACACTTGCTTGTCCCTGTTAATGATTTTGTCCAATGATTCTTGTATGTCGCGCCTCTGAGCTCAAATTCCTTCAGGGGGATATTGGCACTATCGACATTTATTTTATTATTGTTAATTCCCTTGTAATTATCTTCACACTGAATGCCCCATTTCTCCCAGGTGCAGGGGTATGTTTAGGAGGGCATGATCTGTTTTGGCAAATTTTTTTTTCCTTGATAATTTGTTGGACTGATTTATTTTAACATGAAGAAAGAATAATAATAACCATAATAATAACAAACTTCTATAGCGCCTTATCATCACAGGCCTCAGCTCAGATGTGTAATATGCAAGAATCAAAGCAAAAGCAACGGACTGCCCAAGATTTACGCTGTGAATGAATTAGTTCCATATTTTCAAGTTTGTCCAGTGTAGACATCTTTCATTAAGGAGAGGTGTCCACTGAGTACTTGCAGAAATTAATACACTCTGAATTATTTACCTTCCAATACTGGGGTATAACCACCGAGTAAAACAAAATATGAAATACATAATCCTTGTTAAATGTGTGTATCAATATTATGCAAATTTGAGAGAAACGAATGACTAGTGCTTGTGGGACTTGGGTGGAGCACCGTGTTGCAGTGGCTAGAGCTTCAGACTCTCGACCGAGAGAACCCGGGTTCGATTCCTGTGCAACAATGTCGAACCTTGGGCAAGTTCGTTCACTCTACATTGCTCCAGTTCACTCAGCTGTATGAATGTGTACCTTGCTCTAGACAGTCGTGGATATTTAATTTAATTGCAGTGTGGCTGGATGCTTCCTGAGAAGTCGAGATGGTATTCGATTGAACAGATCTGTCATGAAGTAAAGTGTAGAGCTCTTTGAGCAGTCCTTTTTTGTGCTTGAAACCTTGTTATTTGAGAAATCAACAAGGTTTTGTTATTATGTTTCCTCGATAGTCCACCAGGAAAACTTGAATTACGCCGCAGTGAACATCAATATTGGGCCAGGAGACTGTGAATGGTTCGGGGTGCCAGAGAGCTACTGGGGCGTCATACACCAACTGTGTGAACAGTAAGTGGGGTTTGGGGCGTCATACACCAACTGTTTGAACAGTAAGTGGGGGTTTGGGGTGTCATACACCAACTGTGTGAACAGTAAGTGGGGGTTTGTGGCGTCATACAACTGTGTGAACAGTAAGTGGGGGTTTGGGGTGTCATACACCAACAGTGTGAACAAATAATTGGGGTTGAATATACAAAACTGTTCACATAGAGTATGATATCTTTAAAATAAATTTCTTATATTTGAAAACATACTGCAGGGAATCAGCAGGACCATTTAATTAAGGTTTGTATTCAGTTACAAAACTCCCTAAGTTTAACTGGCGAAGGATATTATCAAAGCTACCGGTATGTAAATCATTGTTTATAGTTTTATAGGACTTTTAATATCTATATGGTATACTCAAAGTAATCTTTCATTTTGTTTGTGTTAGTAGGAATGACGTCAACTATTTGACCTGGTCCTACTTGTGTTTGTAGGAATGACATCAACTATTTGACCGGGTCCTGGCTGTGTTTGTAGGAATGGCATCAACTATTTGACTGGGTTCTGGATGTGTTTGTGGGAATGGCACCAATTATTTGACATGGTCCTGGTTGTGTTAGTAGGAATGACATTGACTGTTTGACCGGGTCCTGATTGTTTTTGTAGGAATTACATCAACTATTTGACTGTGTCCTGGCTGTGTTTGTAAGAATGGCATCAACTATTTGACTGGGTTCTGGATGTGTTTGTGGGAATGGCACCAATTATTTGACCAGGTTCTCGTGTTTGTAGCAATGGCATCAACTATTTGACCTGGTCCTCATGTTTGTAGGAATGTCATCAACTATTTGTCCGGGTCCTGGTTGTGTTTGTAGGAATGGCGTGAACTATTTGACCGGGTCGTGTGTTTGTAGAAATGGCATGAACTATTTGACCGGGTCCTGATTGTGTTTGTAGGAATGGCATCAGTTATTTGACCGTGTCTTGTTGTGTTTGTGAGAATGTTATCAACTATTTGACCTGGTCCTGGTTGTGTTTGTATCAATGGCATCAACTATTTGACCTGGTCCTCATGTTTGCAGGAATGTCATCAACTATTTGACCGGGTCCTGGTTGTGTTTGTGGGAATGGCACCAATTATTTGACCAGGTTCTCGTGTTTGTAGCAATGGCATCAACTATTTGACCTGGTCCTCATGTTTGTAGGAATGTCATCAACTATTTTACCGAGTCCTGGTTGTGTTTGTAGAAATGCCATGAACTATTTTACCGGGTCCTGGTTGTGTTTGTAGGAATGGCATGAACTATTTGACCGGGTCCTGCGTATGTTTGTAGGAATGTCATCAAGTATTTGACCGTGTCTTGGTTGTGTTTGTGAGAATGGTATCAACTATTTGACCTGGTCCTGTGTGTGTTTGTAGGAATGCCATCAATTATTTGACCGTGTCTTGGTTGTGTTTGTGAGAATGGTATCAACTATTTGACCTTGTCCTGGTTGTGTTTGTAACAATGGCATCAACTATTTGACCTGGACCTCAAGTTTGTAGGAATGTCATCAACTATTTGACCGGGTCCTGGTTGTGTTTGTAGGAACGACATGAACTATTTGACCGGGTCTTGTGTGTGTTTGTAGGAATGGTATCAACTATTTGTCGGGTCCTGGTTGTGTTTGTAGGAATGCCATCAATTATTTGACCGTGTCTTGGTTGTGTTTGTGAGAGTGGTATCAAGTATTTGACCGGGTCCTTATGTTTGTAGGAATGGCATCGTCTATTTGACCGGGTTCTGGTGGCCTAATCTGGATGACCTGTTTGAGAATGACTTTCATCCAGAAGCCCGGTGACCTTGTGTGGATCAACGGCGGCACCGTCCACTGGGTTCAAGCCATTGTAAGTGACCACAGCCGGCTTATGTAATAATTATATTGTTTCTCTAACTTTGGAGCTTTGTAAGTGCATCCCCACCGAGGCGCCAACAATGTCCCCTCCCCTGTTTCTAGGTTGGCTAGCTTCCAGGCCTCTTATTTAGCAATTGGCTGTGTACTTTGAGAAAACACACAGGTAGTTATTTAGAGTTACTTTCTTTTCTACGGTGTACAGATTATGTTGTCAGTCATTCCCCTACAAAACACTATTTAACAGTTTTGCAATTTAATACCCTCTTTTTCATGTCAGGTCAAATATGATGCATCATTTTTTTCAGTGCTAGGTTCTCATTATCTGAGTTTAAATATGTTGATGATTAACGTGCCACAGCGAACTGGTTATTACGCCGCGCATGAGAGCCAAAAATAGCTGTCTAAATCACATCAAAGTTTTTATTTGGGCAGACACGTCTCCCTTATAATTTCTTCTTTCAATGTCCGGGATATTTTACTTGACAAATAATGCTAAAGTAATGCAATACTAAATGATGGTATGAGCATTGGTTTTTCCACACATACCAATTTAATTTTTTTTTAGCTTTGCTTAGTTTTACCAATGAATAAAAAATACTGATATTTCAACAAATGAGGTGTGATTTTAATGCTTATAATCTGTTGAATCCAGAAAAAGATGTAATACTATATTTTACAATTGTTCAACTTAATACCCAGTTTGTCATGGCTGGTGAAACACTGTGTAGAAAGACGACTCATTCTGCCAATAATATCTATAAAAATGTTGCAATTTAATACCCACTTTGCCGTGGAACGTCAAACATGTAGAGAGACGAATCTTTCTCCCTTCCATTGACACGTGACAAGAGTGTCGGTTTGTGTGTGTGTCGACAGGGCTGGTGCAACAACATCACGTGGGACCGATGACCTTCAAGCAGTACATGCTATCAGCCGAGCGCTACGAATACAACAAGCTACAGCTGTGCAAGTCGCTAGATCCCATGGTGCAACTGTTGTGGAACCTCGCACGCAACGACCACGTCACCGATGCGAGACTCTACAACCTCATCAAGACATGTCTGTGTTACTCTCTCCGACATAGTCGCGTCGTCATCGACTACGCCCACTCTCTAGGCAAGGAGGTGAAGTTCTACGGACACGCAGAGAATGAGACGGCGCACTACTGCAGCAACTGTGAGGTTGGTGTCACACGAAATTATGCATCATGTAAATTTTATATACAAAAAATCTCATTGATTATATATAAAGGGGTGTTCTCGTCAGTGTAGTTTTTGTATTGGTTCAAACCACCACCAGTACCTGGTTTTGGGGCTTTAGGTTTTGAGTGATCCGAAATCTTTGTGAACTTATACGTCCATCTTTGTGAACTTATGCGACTATCTTTGTGAACTTATGCGACCATCTTTGTGAACTTGTGCGACCATCATTGTGAACTTGTGCAACCATCTTTGTGAACTTTTGTGAACCAGTATGTTACAATAGATATAGTCTACACTGCATATTATGATTTTACAATAACAATAAACAGACAATCTCCCTTTATATCCTCAAAAATGTTATGATCATAGAAATCACTTCTTTTGAAAAAGTAATTAAAATAATATCCTTTCTGAAATGATTTCTTTTGTGGTAGTGTATTTACAATGCGTATTTATATATTTTTTCAAAACTGTCGGGACTTTACATAAAATAGCCAATCAGATTTCTGAATTTGATGTCATGTGACATGAGCTTGGCATTGCTACCACCAGGTGGAGGTGTTCAACATCCTGTTTGTTATGGAGCAAGACAAGAAGCACATGGTCGAGTGTCTGGATTGTGCGAGACGCGCCAGTAACATCCTCGACGGCTTCGTTGTTCTCAGTCAGTATAAGATGGACGACCTAAAGAGTGTCTATGACAACTGTCACCTCAGTACTGCTGCCACGACGACTGGTACTGTCGCTACGACGACAGGTACCACCCCCACGACAACTTGTACTGTCGCCATGACCGGCACTGCGGTGAGGATTTCTCCTTGTTCGTGAGCTTGTGTTGAAGTCTCCCTCCTCTATGGCCTATTCTCTATCATCTGACTCTGTCATCACCCCTCTCTCTTTCGCTCTCTCTCTCTCGATCGCTCACTCTCCCTTCCTTCCTCCCTCTCTTTCCCTCAGCTCAGTGTCATTGTGAGAGTAAAGTGTTTGTGTTAAAAGAAAGTGAATTTGTTAATTAGTTGGTATCAGTAAAATGGTCCATGGACACGCATGAACATAGGTATCGGGAGTGGACCGTGGCACCTGCGACGAAAAGCACTTATCCTGCCTCCAAGTTAGCATATTAATTATTCATAATGTATCATCAGAGTAGGTCACAATGTCAACATGTTAGTCCAATAATACCAAGTCTAGAATTGCGACATGGTGGAATGGTTTCTAAGCTACACTGCAGAATGTGTGTATAAATTTATAACAAAAGTTGTTTTATTTTGACGAAAGAAAACGTTATGACTGATTGAAGTTTAGACGCATGTAGTGCTGCACCGTTGGTGGAAGTATTCAGAAAATCACCGAACTAACATTTTATTTTTATTTATTGTTATTTCCAGTCAACCTCTCGACCTGTTGTTGAAAGGTGTGCTTTGTGTATATAAGTTCCACTGAGTGTTGTTAAAATTATAAGCATGCTGGTAAGCATATTTATTTTTGTTAAATGATCTCATTGTATGTCTCCATTAATGTGAAATTGCATCCGTCGTCAAATTTCTTTAACATGACAGACTGCGGAGATAAGCTAGATTTGAGTGAATAAAGTGTTTTCTACGAATTGAAATACCTGGTAGTCATGTTTTGTTTTCGTTGTGCACCTAAGGAACAACAAGCCAATGTCAGCTGTTGGCGCCATTATAGTATCTTGATCTTAAACTGCTAACAGGGGAATGTCATTCCTTTCAAGTTTCCACAGCAAGAGTGATTAAGACCCTTAGTGCTTTTAGTCCTTTGGGCCGAAGGTTCAAAGGACTTATGCTATCACTCTGCTGTCCGCCATGTGCCGTTAGCTGCCATATCTCGGAAACCGTTCAGCAACTTTTTCTCTAATTTTGCATAGGCATATCCTTGGGTACTGCCACTATGCACGAGAAATCTGTATTTGATTGAATCATCCTAACACCCCAAGATCCCCCAAACTTGTAAATGTTCACATTTTGCCTGTTTTTTTAAAAACTCTTCAGTAACTTTTTCTCTGATTTTGAATAGATATGTCATGTGGTAGTGCCACTATACACAAGAAATCTATATTTGATTGAATCAGTCTAACCCCCCACTGGTAAATCTCAAATTCTAAATTATCACATTTTCCCTATTTCTCTACTGCACTGACAGAACCTGGGCATCTGTAAGCCTCTTTATTGCACTAGGCTAAGCCCACTGCCTGCCATTGTCCAAGTGTCAAACAGAATGCCTCTGTGGGCTATGATTAATGTGTAATAGGAATCCCTACTGCACTGGCAGAACCTGGGCAGGCAAGCTTATGATACTGACTTGCTTGTGTGCACCAGGCCAGGTAAATTAGCACGCATCCCTGTTCCTCATGCTGCTGCCACATATTTCACCATTTCTGGGTGCCTGTAGGTTTTAAGCTGTTTCTTCAAAACTATTTATTTTCTATAATTGCAAGTTGTCTTTATTTTGATGTTCGTTTAATTATCTTTAAAATGGTTTGACTGTGGTATCTATTGGTTAAAGATATATTGTCACCTGTAGGTGACAAACATAGAAAATTAATATTCTGGACACGTTTATTGACATCAAATCAAAAAATGCATTCTACTTTCTTTTTTATTTACATGCTATGCCTTGTGTAAATCGGTTCATTTTGTATCAATATAGACAGGAAACCCAGCTTTGTAAGACTTATCTTGGTTGTTGTCATCCTACACGTGGCTTCTGTGTCACGTCGATGTATGTGTTGATATTGTGATCACTGGTATTTTGACACCTGAAACAACCAAATGTCAACGATTAGAAGAGCTGACATAGTGTTAGAATACTTACCAAGCAATTTGTTATAATAAAATACCCAATTTTCATATAACAACACATAATCAACAGTCTCGTGCTCGAATATTTCACTTCCAGGTGTATCTTTACTGGCATGTATACAGTCTCCACTAAACATGTAAACATTTTACTTCCATCGTAACCCTTAATGATCTGTAACTATGATTCACCAAAAACCATTTGATTAATAATTACAAACTCACAATTTAGTCCAAAGGACTTCAGGGCATCTTGGCCCATTTTTAGATTTGTAGAGTTAGATGAAATATCTGTGGTTTAATGATATATATGTTCAGAATATAGCATTGTTGCCTTATATTTTAAATGTCAGTATGTTACAATGGAAATCTCAAAAGCACACAGTAAAGAAACGTTAGGTTTTCGTAGTAAATTATTTAATGATTTATCGACATGCTTGTCTAGCTGTTGATATCTGACATGGTGAAAACTGGGATGCTCATTGGTTCCAAGATGAACACAGTTTATGGTGTGTAGATATACATTTAGCTGGGTAATGTTGGGTTTTGGTTTGTGTTGGGGTAATAAGCAGAGTTCACACGATTCAAGTATGTATACTATTAATAGTAACCTGTGTATTATTTATTTTTATATAAAGAAACAATGTTTCCTCAAGAAGAACATTATTTTGTTATTCCCTAACTTGAACTTGCTTGAAACATTTGATATTCATTAACACTGTCTCTTGAAACTTGTATTTAAAAACTCAACTGGCAACATATTGTTGAATATAATGCACCTTTATGGTAAACACATCAAGAACTAAGCAAAGAGCAAGTCGATTCGTACTTAAATCTAGAGAAATGAACACAAAAAGACTAGTTAGTCGCTCATTACCTCTGATCATGAGGTAAAGTAAAAGAGAATTGCCTATTTTAATACTCATGTTTGTCTGAAGATATTATTGTCATACCGATTACCAATGCCTAATACTATTCAACACGTGTGTAAATGATCATGTATGTGTCAACAAATTTGATACACAAATTTCATCTTGTTATATCAAGTGTTCATATGATACAGTGAAACCCTAATAATCTAGAAACAATAACATCAGGACATAATATACCTTGCAATATACATGATTAATTTCTTTCAAAATGCAGACAAATACAGTAGTGATTAATGTCCAATATTTGTTTAAGTGGAATTAACTTAGTTTAGGTGGAGTTATTGTAAATGGCTGAAGTTATTGAATGGAATAAGCGTGTGTGCACAACCAGTAGTGTTTGGATATTAAACACCAGCAGAGATCGAACCTGCCACACACAACACTGAAACGCTATTGTCTTAAACAACACAGTTCAACAGTTTTTAAACAAACAAATGACATAATATGTCTGCATTTACAACGCTATACTTTAACAGCATTCGGTCACAAATGTATTGTTTACATTGTTAGGAAAAGTCATATGGTACATACACATATGTGAATTTTTTTAAATGAGTGTTAATGTTTTACAAAAGAGATAATATCGTAAGTTTGTATCAATTGACAGAAAAATAACACAATATATACTTGTTACGAAACTATCTGAACAAACCTATCAACCCACTTTTTCAGTGTTAGGCTCCCAACTGTTTACATTCTCACTTGTTATATTAAGCCGCCGGACCGCTCCTGTAACAGAAAACCAATTTTTCATTACATATTGGAATAATTAAATTTTACAGTTCAAATAATAACTAATTCAAACATATTCCATGCAAAGAACTTGTGAAAGTAAATTACATTTGGATGCTTTTCCAAAAATCACATTTAGTTACATGTATATTATGTAAGGGGCCGTCTAATAAAGCACAGAGGGAGTTCTGTGGGCAAGCGTGACGAAGCGCTACATGACTGTGGGGGTCTCTGCACCAGTCTTACGTAACGAATCGTAATATTTCAAAAGTTTATTCCAACAGCATTTCAATGGAAAACCAGCTACATACACTAAAAATGTTAAAACCCCAAATAAATTTCAAGAGCATTCCAACAGAAAACCACTTCTACTAATATATCAACATTTAGAATCACACAAAAAATGACGCAAACTCATATGTGCAATCCAGTACATGGATTATGTTGAATTGAAATGGCTTGACGAGCATGATATAGACGTTCACAGCAATCCCCTATTTCAGAAACTGTATTGGTGTTTTGACCCCAATAATCCCCTTGGGCAACATAATGAATGATTGGGAGGAAATTTAGTGTGGGGATATACATGTCACCAAAAGTGTGTTTGCTATGTGACGAGTATATATGCAGAACACTATCAATTGCTTTTGTTGTTGCATATGTGTTTTCAAGTTCCACACCTACCACATTACACTCACTAGTAGATGCACTTGTAGATGGTTAAGTCCACAAAACGACGCATGTGTCATCACCCCATTCTGGATGACCCTGCCAAAAAAGAGTTAATTAATTAATATCTACATCCACACATATCACATAGTTACAGTTGAAACTCGATTTACGGTCACCTCATTAATACTCCCACATTACAAATAAGGTCACCCTAGGACAGACCCACATTAGTTCCATATATAGTGTAAAGTATAGGAAATTAGTCCCACTAATGTCGTCACCTCGGTATTCAGGTTTCTTTTATGCAGTCCCAATTGTGATCTTAATAGTGAAGTTCCATATATAATACTATATATATATATACATCATATGGGGGAACGTTTACGCACATGTCACTGCATACAGGAGACTGTTGTTTTAAGGAGACTGGCTCGATCCGGTCTCCTTAAAGTGTTGATATGATATTGCGCAACTAAAGCATTTTATGTTAGGATTATCCTTATTAGAAGTGCTTAATGTTGAGGAAAATATGTCAGAAAAAAATTAATCAACCAAGTCGATGATGGAGATAATCTGAACGTACTTTCGATCACATGGATGAAAATACTTTTTCTACAACTTGTAAGTATCTCGTTCGTCCACACTTTGAATACGATAATCAGGTATGGAGACCTTTCTTATTGACACATATTACAGCTCTTGAAAATGTTCAGCACAGTGCAACCAAATCAATTCCTGGTTTCAAAGACCTTGAATACAAAGAAAGTTTACAGAGACTGAAATTACCAACGCTATCATACCGTCGCCTCAGAGGAGATACATACATACATACATACATACATACATCTTCTGTCTTCAGGCAAATTTGCCTATGTACCACTCTTTAACCAATGTTGCTTTATAATCAAATTTGGTGCATCCATAATATATCGAGTCGGTTTTTCAGTGCATTAGCTGTTGGAGCTGTGATAATAGTTTCGGGTAAGGTGTTCCATACATCAATTACTGTCTCACTAAAGAAGTGTCTCCTTATTTCACGTTTACTCCTGTTTGTATACAACTTTAAAGAATGCCCCCGTGTTCCTTCGTACAGGTCCAGGTTAAATATATTGCGCGTGCAAGTAAATATACCATTCAAGTATTTGTAAACATTAATAACGTCCCCTCGTAATCTACGATATGTTAACGTTGGTAAGCTTAGGACCTATAGTCTCGTTTCATAATCATAATGTTTTAATTCTGGCACCACTCATGTCGCTCTTCTTTGGACAGCCTCCACAGCATCAATATCATACTGATACTTTGGAGACCAGACTGCTACGCCATACTTCAAAGATGGTCGGACAAGTCCCTGATAAAGATGAAGAAAGGTTGTCTTATCTAGATATTGATACGTACGACGAATTACACCCAGCAACTTGTTTGTATTTGATACAGCCTTTTGGATATGTTGTGTGAATCTCAGCTGATCGACAACCTGGATGCCTAAGTCTTTCTCGACATGGCTACACTTCAGAGGATTTGTACCTGCTGCTGTAGTCAAGGTGTAGTTAAATTCTGGGTGCCCATGTCCAATTATTATTATTTTGCATTTGTCCGGGTGAAAGTTTAACTGCCACTTCTCAGCCCATTCCCGTAATTTGTCTAAGACTTTCTGCAGATCTAAGCAATCTTGTCTTGTTAAAATTTGGTGGTATATTTTTGTATCATCCGCACAAATCTTCATGCCACATTCTACTACATTTGTTATATCATTTATATACAATATAAAAATAATTTATGCAAGACAAAAGAGAGAATCAGGAAGTGGGAAACACTGGAGCCGTTACTGCCTATGGTACAGAGCTAACTGCACCAATGATCGGCTCGGGACATCTCATCGGTTGCTCCTCATAACGCTACTCTGGAAAGTAGCATCACAATCCTGATCTCTCACAGCTGACCCACCCCGTGTGGCTGCACTCTGCAAGGGAGGGATATATCGGCTCCTAAGCCATACGCCGTTCCCATAGACGATGTGGTCATCCATGCCACGTGATATAACCCTATATATAGAGCACGTCAAGCTGCAATTAACATAGACAATTTACCTGCCTTTATACCCTGCCAAACACAGGCAGCCGGAATTGTGGTGTGTGAACTTCAACATTAATTAATCTTGCATATCTACAACTATTGAAGTTATTTATTCGTTAGAATGGTATTAAAACTTTGGTCATATGTTATATTACATGATATGATGTAGTAAACATATGTGTACGCGGCGTACATAATATTACTAATCAATTATATGTAGTCTGATGTATGCAAGTCCATGGATAGTTATGGTTGACGCCAGTAGGGGCGAATCCAAGATGGCGCACACACAGGGGAAACTTCCAAAATTCAAATCATATTTATTGTCTATGTAATATACAAAGAACGGTTGAAGTACAATACACAGTGCGGCATAAATGGAGAATTATAAACGGGGAGAGATGATGGGAGAACTTATGATTACTCCGCCATGGTGCGTTGCATTAATAAATGTTTAAAATAGTGCATTTATTCTGGTTCTAGTTGTTTCCAGGTAAGGTTCTATTAACTGACTAATCTGTATATATAGTGGTTACAATGTTATGATCTTATGAGGTCTCATTCAACTAGTCAGCGTTTTTCAGAACATTATCGTCAAGCCGACCTTTCTATGCTGGCACTGAGGGTGGTCACTGCCAGGATGCTTGTCGTTTTCAGTGGTGCTTTTATGTCCCAAATTGAGACGGGACCGACATTAACGTGATCTCCGATTCACGAAGGATACACAGTCCCCTATGTTGAGAGCCAGGTTTTTATACCAAATATACCATACCTGCCCGGTCCGGGTATTGAACTCGAGTCGCCGGCATCTGTTTATGTACTTTAAGTGACGATACATTTGTTTCTAGTACTTTGATCATTGCCAATTAATGTAACTATAATCGGCCAAGCACAAGCGTGTGCGTATTTGCATTGTGATTGACAATATGTTCTATGAATACATTACGCGAGTGCGTATGTACATGTCTGTCTATACGTGTCTACATTACGATGCCATACAAAAGTAACGTTTAAAGACAATAAGCATGTTCTTTTCTTGCGCGCGCGTGCCTGCCTGAGTGAATAGACTAGTGAACAATAACGAATTTTCTTGTTGTACCCATCCAAAGGCTATATATAGAACAGACTACAACTACTTACTGTTCTAAACATCCAAAGTCCCTACCTTCCTTCGGTTGGCGCTGTTGCAGCCATCTTGCAATGGCTACCCCTTCACGCTGTCTTTTCCGACATTTGTGTCTGTTGCACTGTTGAAATCACCTGTTACACGAAACACCATATGTTGCGTCAAGCGAATATTGTTTAACATACAAATAATGTGGCTGCACCCACACAAGTGAACCATCCACCAGTTAAGTCGGTGTTGTACTGAAACCCGTCGTGTCACCTATATTTCAACCACTGTGCGTATTCCTATATGTCGTTTTACGCTTCTCAGTCACACGTTTACAACAACTGTCAAGTGAACCTCGACAGAAGTAGTCATATTAAATTCAAACTAATGTCCACTTAAATCCTCTTGGCACGTGATTACGAAGGAACCATTATTGGGCTTGCACGTGATGCCAAGAATGTTCACCGGTAGTTGAATCAATGCATTGTCTCTGAGGTAATGCACCATGACATGTTTGTGGACGAAGCACAGTTGGCATGTATGTAGGAATAGCCTCTTTATTCGTGCTAAATGTGCAGCGATCCATGACCGTACCCAATTACGAGTGATTGCGAGAAAGAGAGAGAGAGTGTGTGTGTGTGAGAGAGAGAGATAGGGGGGGGGGGAAAGGATTTCGAGAGGGACGAAGAGGTAAAGGAGGGAACAAGGGACGGAAAATGGGACAGACAGAGAGGGGAAACAGGGAGCGCGACTGGGAAGTTAAGGATGGAGGGGTAGAGTGCGGACAGAGATGGAAAGGGATAGGAGGGGAGGGGACTGGAGGAAGGAAGGAAGCGAGAAAGGAGAAGGAGGGGAAGATACTCGGATGAATTTTATTTCCCTACGACCACTAGCTTGCGGACTATGAGAATAGTACATTTTAATAAAACACTGTATTCTTAGGAACATCTAGACTTCTATTATATGCATCATATTTACACTGATAAAACATAAACAACACACAATGCATAAAACATTTAGTGACCTTACTTTATTAAGTGTTTTCGATAATTTTTATAATCAGTAGTGCAAAACAAATAATGTTAAATAATATAAAATAAACCACGTATTATACATGTATTACACAATTTGAACTCATTTACATGTAATTATATAACTAATAAATTAACTATTAGCTACAATGTTTCTTCTATGCAATTCACCGTTTTGACAGGGAATTTGTTACATAGACAAACTTTGTCATGATTACATTAATAAATCTGGAAAGATCTCTCAACTGTTTCACATTATGTACATTAAACAACTGGTTAATTTTCAAAGTATTCGGTCTGATTCTAAAATATTTCTGTATGTATTTTGATATTTCTTCTACTAGTGATGGACATACAAGTACATAATGATATTTATAACCTTGGTCTCCATTGTTGCATAAATTACATAGCCTCTGAGCATTTTCAGGGAGATACTGACCTACAGAAATAAGTAATTTGTGATTTCCACAACGAAATTTACATCAATTGATTCTGTCAGATGGGCTTAACTAGATTAAATACTTCTCGAGACCTACTTTATTTTTTAATATTCTGTAATTTGAGCACAACCTATTTACATGAATTTCATTGTACCATGTTTGTCTTTCATTTTAAGTTCTCGGGTATGCTTCAACCATTTTATATTTACATTTCCATGATCATGCCACATGTTAGATATACCCGGGGTAGTCCACATCCATAAATGATTCTCTTGATTTCTTTATTTGTATGTCTATCGGTAAATCTAGCTTCCTTGCTTTAGTTGTTAGGTTGAACATTGCACGCCTAGCTTGGTTAACGTGTTTTATTATGGCTTTCTTAAACAATCCATTATAGTTTAGACTGGTTCAGAAATAAATTATAGCTATAAGTTATTTCTAATTTGTTTTCTCCAAACAAGAAGTCTAGGTGTAATCTAACCTTGCCACGAGACAATATAATAAGCTTTGTTTTACTAGTATTAACAGTTAGGTGCCATGTTTGGCAATAATCACATGCAGCATTTAATGCCACCTGTAAATATGCAGGTGTTTCTGCATAACAAAAGCATCAAATAGGACCGCAAGAAGAGGGGTGAAAGAGACAAATAGACGGAAAGACATACATACAGACAGACAAACAGAAAGAGAGAGAGACAGACAGACAGACATACATACAGACAGACAGACAGACAGACAAACAGAGGGAGAGAGACAGACATACAGACACACAAACAAACAGAGAGAGAGAGAGAGAGAGAGAGAGACAGACTGGTAGACTGACAGACAGACAGACAAACACACAAACAAACAGAGAGAGAGAGAGACAGACAGACAAACACACAAACAAACAGAGAGAGAGAGAGAGACAGACAGAGACACACAGACACACAGAGAGAGAGAGAGAGAGAGAGAGAGAGAGAGAGAGAGAGAGAGAGAGAGAGAGAGAGAGAGAGAGAGAGAGAGAGAGAGAGAGAGAGAGAGAGAAACAGAGACTGACAGACAGGCAGACAGACAGACAGGCAGACAGACAGGCAGACAGACAGGCAGACAGACAGACAGATAGACGGACAGACGTACAGACAGACAGAGAGTGAGGGAGAGGCTAACAGTCACGGACATAAACCACCGCACATTGCCACGCCGTTTATGTACTAATCCTGACTCTTAATTAAACAAATTGTAGCATCCATTGTTTAATGTTATCCTAGGTGGATATGTTAATGCGAAAAAAGAGCACATTATTGCAAAAGGGAACATCAATTAAGAGTAGTATAATTGTATGACATTTGGTGCACAGACTGGCAACAATGGGTAGAATTTGTGACACTAATATAATGTATTAATATGCATTGACTAATTTAAAATTGCATTATGAGATCGTCCATAACTACGCTAGATAAAAATTTCTACTAAGGCAACATGTCCGATACACTCAATAAGCTATACATTTTATCTCAACTCCAAAAAATACATTGTAAGGTTCTTGGTAGTAATTTATAAAGAAAACTTTAAAAGTAATATATATTTTATTATTTAAGTTATTAGTGCACCGATTAGTGAACAAAAGGAAGCACTGTCGGGTTGAGAGAGGGTAAAAGTCGATTCTATTTACAAAACACCTGAAATGGTGCATTTTGGTGGCACAACCTAATTTTAAGCCAATCATTATATTTTTTTATAAATTAACTTTGTTGGCTCAAGAATGGAGGGCGGTCCCCTGGTTGTATATCTGGGAAAACGGGATGCAATCAGAGAGCGAGGAAGTGTGTGAGAACGCGTTAGCGAGATAGCGAATGAGAGAGAGAGAGCGGGGAGGTTCAGAGAGTGAGAGAGAGAAAGACAGAGACAGAGGCTGAGGCGGAGGCGGAGGCGGAGGCGGAGGCGGAGGCGTAGGCGGAGGCGGAGGCAGATAGTCAGCAGGTAGCTGGGCAAGCAGCAAGGAGAGATAGAGAGGGGAGACACAGAGAGAAAGACTGAGGCAGAGTTCGGAAGATAAATATATAGTCAACAGGCAGGCGTGCAGGCAGACAAGACAGACAGACAGACAGACTGACAGCAGACAGACAGACGTACAGACAGACAAACAGACAGACATACACACAGGCAGACAGACAGACAGACAGAGAGACATAGAGAGAGAGATAATCACAAAGAGAGAGAGAGAGAGAGAGAGAGAGAGAGAGAGAGAGAGAGAGAGAGAGAGAGAGAGAGAGAGAGAGAGAGAGAGAGAGAGAGAGAGGCAGGCAGGCAGGCAGGCAGGCAGGCAGGCAGGCAGGCAGGCAGGCAGGCAGGCAGGCAGGCAGGCAGGCAGACCGGCGCAGGCAAGCAGACAGACAGGCGGACTGACGTACTGTCTCAAACTTATAGACAGACATTCTAACAGACAAACACAGAGGATGGAGGAGAGAGAGTTTCGAGGAGAGAAGGAGAGTTGGCCGGAGAAGGGGAGAAAAACAGAAATACTTTTTATAGAGAGAGATATGGACAGGGAGACAGAGACAGCGTGCTGGTTGCGACTACAAAATCGCTACACTGTAGTCAAGCAAACAACGCTACATTATTAAGTTGCGTCGGCTGTTCTAATATTATACGTGTTAAACAGCATGTAATTAATTAATCACCCTATAGATATTTGTCTGAACTTGTACAGACGATTCGGAGAAACTGGTTTAGCTAAGTACTTTTTTTTATCTAGAAACCATCACATTATCCAAAGTCAAACGTATGCACACTATATACCTATACATCACAATAATTAGCTAAAATGCATGCTAGATGTGTAAGTCGTCTGTAAACACAATTTAACATTATACGACACAACACTGCTAAACTCGTAATACTATAGCTGGCTTGCCCGAAGTGACAGTAATGGGGCAATTAACAATAAACAATTTACAAGTTACGCATTATTCTAATAATATCACTGTTATAACATGCAAACATGAACAAATAACTCACCAGGCCGTGTATATGGATACTCGTAATACGGAGCCGAGAGAACTGTACGTATATCTTTGTGGACACGTCCATGGTCCCTAGCAAACCGCGACTGGGTGTGGCTCTAGCTATCCTACTTGCGTCTGGCGGCTGACATGTCAATAGCCTATGCAACCGCTTGCACGAAACAATTCCGCCAGGGTTACATAATATATTGTACTTCTTGTGTTACAGATTCTCACATGTCAACCGGCCCAAAGCACGATCGGATTATATGCCCACCAACATTATTATTTGTAAGTATACGACTTCATATTTACTCGTTTCCAAACATGTTATTTTTCGTTTTATTATGCCATTACATACAATTACCATCTTCGTGAATTGCACGCATGACTTGATTTTAACTAATGACTTGTTTTGATTTGTTTGCTCTATAATATGTTTCAACCAATATTCAATAAATATTAAATGAAAATACTACCGAATATACCAAAAATCTCAGATGTCATCAGACATAGAAGACTCCGGTAATTTGGGCATGTATGTCGTATACCAAACGAAAACCCATTGAACGTAGCTTTCATACAAGCTTTTTGTGTATTAGAAGATTTGTTTTATGAAGCGCAGGAATTCAGTCCTCCTCGAGCGAGTGCGCATACAAAGAAGCATTAAGCAAAGAGGCCGTAATATATCGTTTTCCCTGTAAACTGTTAACTGCTAAGGATGAAAGCATAGTTACTTCATAAAATATCAAAGTGTTTATTGGTGATTTATGTATTATAACATCGTAATATTTTGTATATTCATAACATCGTAGTTGTATAACTCTAACCACTGCATACTGGCGGACATGACATCGGAAGTTGGGGAAATGTTTACTTGTTTAATCCCCTCAAGCGGACTCTTAGTCGTAACGGAGGGTGTGTCGCAACCTATGCACAGGTCTAATGGCATCAGTTCAACATTTTAACAGCCCTGATTTCTCCACACTGGCATCGCAAGATACGAGCAGAATACGTAGATAGTTGATCGATGTAGAGCGTCAGACTCTTAATTGAGATTGCATATCCGACGGCTGGGCGACTACAAAATAAAACAACTTGATATTGATCGTGTATCCAAGTGGAAGATACGCTAATAAGATACAGTTTAGAAAGAAGTTATTTTCCTTGAAGACGATCATGAAATGTGATTTTATTTCAAGAATAACTTTGGCCCTGCCTGACATATATAACCTCAATCATACGCACGCAATCATGCACGGACGCTAGACATATGTGACGTAACCTTTACTTTAATAAGGTATAACGCAATCTCAAATCACACCCTAGATCTCACTGCTGGCACGTAACGCACAGTTGTACTGCATGTCAGCAATGCTGTTGTGTTCTACGTCTGAACTTGTATGATTTATAGATGCAAGAAGACATTAATGTTAACGGTGGCTCCTTATCTTGATGCCATCATTTCGTTGTTTCCTGCCGTTGTCTGTTAATGCAGCGTGGCTGTTGGCACACTCCCAACAGAACTGTTTCACTGTGTTATGTACGTGATTATGATTAACCAGCAAATGTAAAATTTAGATTAAGGACATTGATTTTTTGATATTCAATAGAAAAAACGCAATTTTTTTCTATCTTGTTATTTTTAACACTGAAATGGTTATTTACAAATGATTTGGTATAGTATGTTTTATTTACAAATGATTCGGTATAGTGAGAAATAGTATGTTTGTTGTTATGTTATCAGGACATGTTTGTGAATGTTTCACAATTGCTTACATATAGCTGATAAGAGCCACTTATTTTAAACAGACTTGCCACATTTTCTTGGTAAGAGATCCTTTATTGTTGACTTGAAACTATAAATCCGTAACATGTTTATCTCTAGGTAACCGGTCAATAGCATTCATATGCCAATCAAATGTCGGCATCTATGAAACTACAGAAAATAACTCATCAAACTAAACTTGTTGGAAATCTATCTAGCATTAACATTTGTTGGCTTTTCGACCACTATAGCTAACATCTAACTTTGTCATTTGGGTTGATACTTGTGTGATGACTACAAGAATAGACATTCATTATTACTAATTACAAATATAAAGTAAATCCATATTAAAACCAGATGCAACCATATTCCTACCAACATTCAAAAACTATTTATTATATCTGGGAAATCTGTAAGCCGTGGCATATCAGTAAGTTTGTTTATTTGCATCTGTGTTGTCCGTGTAAAGCAACTGAATTACCAGCACAGAAAAACAATGTTCTTATCTGGAGTTGTCAGATTATATCAAAGCATGATATTTTGGGAGATGGTGTTCTTGGTTGTTGGGTCATGTGTCCAGCTAGCAGTTCCTGCAAGTCGGTGAGCAGCAGCTGTGAAGACTCAACTCTATGTGGAATGTACACAGAAAGTTTGATGTTGTCTGAATTAACTGCCAAACTGCATATGTGTGTTTGTTCACTTTGGTCCTGCGATCATCATCACGAACCCATTGATTGGTTGATTTGATTGCTTGTTTGTACAGTTCACTGGAACTGACAATGCTGCTGTCACGAACATGTTTTATGTTTATGGGTTTAGTCATTCACATCTGACATGTGTTCATCTGAGGTTCAAAAGCTTATTTTCAGTCTCTTATTCCTTCACTAGTTAGGTTTACAATAATGTGCTACAAAAATGCATATTGCCCCATATACACCGAGTGCTCTATGGTGGTTTCCATCACAAGATAACCTAAGGTAGAGATAATTAAAAGAAATAATATTACAATAACTATACGACAAAGGTAGATGTATTGCAGAACATTTTGAACATTTTGAAATTTAAAACAAGACCTGTCTGATTCATTAGGAATAGTGGTTAATGTGAAGAGAAAGCAACAGCACTGCATCAACAGACATGGTCATATAGCAATTACACTTTATCACTTAATTTAAGTAACTATCATCTAAAATTCCAAACACATGGATATGCTATAGTTCCAGTTGGCTTCCATTCTGACAGCATACTTGAGATCCACGATGTCGGTTCTTCAAACTTTTTATTTAATTATAATTTATCTAGTGTGTTCAATGTTACTTGCAATTTTTGTACAGTAGAACCTTTCTTGCTACATTCTGCTACGGCGTGGCTGTGGCTTGTTCAGTCTTCATCCAGGTCTGACAACCCCTCAGATTTTGCTGGCGTCACCACAGGCAGGGCCGCTAAGCTTGCCCAATCCTTTAACACGCAGCAGTGCTGCCTGTGTTTTCAGACTGTACATGAAATTGCAATCGTGCAATTTTTATATCATTGTAAAGATAATATTCTTCTCTACAAGTTTGTCCCTGTATGCACACAGGAATTGTATTAACGTTTGAGTTATTGTCGTTTGAACATCAAGTATGCTCAACCTTGCATTATATCTAAGTATTCACAATGTGCAAATGGCAATAACTCAAAAACTAAAAACAAATCCTGGGTACATCCAGCGACAAACTTGTAGATAAGGTTATTTGTCTTCCACCCTTGTTTCCACGACTGAATCATTGCTTGGCCTTCTGAAGTTTCCTCTTACCTAGCTGCCATTACCATGTTTTATGTGGCATGCTAATTTGCTGTGCTATTTCAAGTAGCTGTTTAAGTGGAAAGTTCTGCCGCCGTTTCGGCTGCGAGATAGTGGCACGTACAAGTCATTGTTTGTAGTTGAACGCAACACTCGAGTAGCTCTTTGTTCATGGAGTAGGTCGGTGATGAAAGCTGGTACCAGTCCGCGTGTTGAGTACGAAACGTCAGTAGCAGAATTGCGTAATGAAAGCGTTCCTTTACGGGAAGCCAGTGCAGTTTCTTGAGTACCGGTGTGATATGGTCCCATCTGTGGCAGCGGACCACCAGCCAAGCAGCATAATTTTGCAGTCGGGGATGTCATATAGCAGGCAGTTCGCATAGTCAATTCTCGATATAACAAGAGAGTAGATAAGACGGAGTGCGGCTTTCTGTGTTAGGCACGATCGGATCAAAGCAATGTTCCTCAGATGATAGTAGGCTACGCAGCACATGTTCTTTACATGACGGACCACCGAGTCGAATACAACGCCGATGTTTCTGTCAGTAGGTCTTGACGTTATGTCGCAGTCGCCAATTGTGATCACGGTGATGTCAGTTGTGTTTCGCTTGATTGTTTCGTGATGCTAACACAAGTGCGACAGTTTTGTTATCATTCATCTTTAGTCGATTATCTACCATCCACACGCGGACGTCGTTGATGCAGTTCAGCATAGAGCCAACATTCTGTTGATTTCGGTCATCTCAAATTAGATTATAGCCGGGTGTCGTCCGCGCAGAGATGGAAGCCCAGGTTACGCCTTCTGATGGTATCACCAATAGGTGCAGAGTACGCATAGAACAACAGAGGCCCCAGCACCGATCCTCGAGGAACACCACAAGCGACGCTAGTTTTGATGGAAGCGCCACCTGGTATATTTACTGACTGCGACCGGTCGATTAGATATGATCGCATCCATGCCAGCACTGAATCAGTCATTCCGAAGCGTCGGCTGAGCAGAATTTCATGGTCAACTGTGTTGAAGGCGGCCTCGATGATGTCATTATGTACCAGAACTAGCGAAGTTTCCGTGGAGTGATGCGATTTGTAGGCTTATTGGTTTCATTCAAGAACATTATTATCAATCAAGTGGTCGACCAGACAGCGTGCAACGTACGTTTCGAGTAGCTTTGACACAAAAGGCAGGTTTTATATCGGTCTATAACAGTCCATATTGTCCTGGTCGAGATTTGCCTTCATAAGCACAAGGGTGACGTTGACATGTTTCAGGCAGCATGGAACAACACCAGATGCTAAGTTTTCACTGACTTCTTTCAGCAGCCATGTTGGTAGGGTATCGAGCGCGCACGATGTTGTTAGTGACTTGTTGAGCAGATTGCGGATGTCTGATGTAGTCGCAATCGGAAGTGAGTGAAGTTGTGACACGCAGGGTGCTGGATGGTGGTCTGTGATCGTGGTGGATGTACGTGTAGACTAGGCATGTAGCGCCACACGAATCGTCTCGATTAGCGCAGAGAAGAAATTTGGGAAACTAGTTGCGACATCTTGGATGTTATCGTTAGCTGGTAGATATTGGGACTTTCTTCGCTGCAGCAGTCCATTTAGCAGACGATACAGTCACCTGTTGTCACTCCCGTGCTGTTCTATCTCAGAAGCATAATAGTCAGACTTGGCTTCTTTGATTGTCTTATTTACCTGTGCGCACTGTGTCTTATATATTTCGCGATGCACTTGAAGTGATGTGTGGCGCCATTTCAGTTCACGCTGTCGTCGAATTTGCTTGGGTTTGATCACCTTCTCGTTGTACCAAGGTACGAGTGGACGATCAGCGATACGACACATCTGTAGTGGTGCATGCTTCTCGATAAGTTTGGTCAAAATCATATTGTAGTGATCTGCAAGTTCACTCGTTGTTTTTATGACAGACGGAACTGTGGTCAGAAGCGACGATGCGATGTCATTACCAAACGCAGCCTTGTCAATGTTTTGTACTTTCGGTATGTGATCGGTTTCCGCAGAATGACCGGTTTCTCTATATCGACGACACATTCCACCCACAGGTGATTAGACAGCAGCAACGATGTTTTTGTTGAAGTTATGCCGTGATTTCCGGATAGAGTGAGGATCAGATCAATGGTCTGACCGTCGATGTGTGTTGGAACTTGAACATGTTGAATGATGTTGAGTGACTCAAGCAAGTCGGCGAAACGTTTCACACTGTTGTCAGATGGCTCGTCCCAGTGGATGTTGAAATCACCGATAATCGCAAAACGGGAGGTCACCAGGGCGTAGTGTTCAACGAAACTACAAATTCAGAGAAAGTCAGCGTACGAATGTTTATTCATTTTTGACGGAGGTGGACGGTAAATGATTACAAGTTTCATGGAGTTTCCCGATGATGAAACATCAACATCCATGAACTCGAAAGATTTCATATGATCACGTTGGTTAACAACCACCTTGACACTCGATTGGTAAACAAGGCCGATATCATTACCGCGGCGATTTTTTCCGAGGAAGACGTATAAACTTGTATTCGGCGGACGTCAGGTCTTTTATAGTTTTATTGTCTTTTTTTCCAATGCTTAGCCACCGTGTCGCGCTTATATTTATCCGGGCGTTAAATTTTATCCTGGTGATGTTTACGTACATATGTAAGGCATAATATTTGGCACAATATAGATCACGTAGTGATAAATAACATCCAGTAGTTAAATATGTTTCGTTGTTGTCGTAATACGAGCATTATAGTTAGATTACATAATTGTAATTTGGTGTTTAAGATTTGTGACCAAGTATAAAAGTAAGTCACGCGACGTATGCGTGGAGAGGAAACTGTTTTACGACAAAAATTGTTTATGTCTGTGGGAAGCAAACATTTTATAATTGATGTATATAAATATACATATATACAAATATATATATATATATATACCTAAACATACATAACGCCCGGATAAATGAAAGCGCGACAGTCGTAGCTGGTGCTAAATATATTCCCCTAGATACACGCACGCGCAGAAACGTCAACCGGATATTATTTAATGCCCGGATAAAACTAAGCATGCAACGTCTCTGTGATGGCTACAAGATCCATTTTCACCTCGGTCACGTAATCCGTGAATACATCGGTCTTGTTGCGAATTGAACGAGCGTTGACAATGCCCGATGTGACCGGTACTGCGACACGGCTGATCGCACCCGTGTAACTGGAAGGCGACATGGCGGATACAGCAATCCTGGTAACCGGATAAGTCTTGTCTAATGGAATAGGAATGACTTAATGTCCTGTCTGGTAAATGTCCCATGCCTGGTGTCAGTCAGCTTGGCTGGTATATTTGGCCACCGATATAGGATAGAAAGAAGTTATTTTGCTTGAAGACGACCATGAAATGTGATTTTGTTTCAAGTACATGTTTGGCCTTGCCTGACAGATAACCTCAATCATACGCACGCACGAACGCACGAACGCACGACCGCACGAACGCGCGAATGCGCGAACGCGCGAACGCTTGATATGTGACTTAACCATTACTTTAATAAGGTATACCTAATACATTCTAGCTGGTGATGAACAATTTCTCCTAAAATGATTTGGCATTGATAATTAATTTTGTATGATAACAAGTTCAAAAGCCGCTGTCACTGTGACCAATCTGAACAAAAGAGTATGGGTAAAAAAGATGATTACTGAGAACATCAATATGAATGTCTACGGCAGCGAATCGTACCTTACAACAAAGAGCCAATGGAATACCATTTAATACCATTCGATACACTTGGACCATTCAATGGTAAATCAGTAAGACACAGTGGTATTTTCAGTGGTATTTAAAAATACCACAGTACCATTGAACCATTCAATGATAAATCGATGTCTCAGTGGTTCTGTCAATGGTATTTTAACATATCGTTCAATACTATTCAATGCTAAAATCACTGTCTCAATGGTACTTTCAATGGTATTTGAACATATCATTCAATACCATTCAACAATAAGTCAGTATGTATCGGTGGTACTTTCAATGGTATTTGAACATACCGTTCTGTACCACTGAGCCATCCAATTATAAATAAGGTTCCAGAGGTATGTGGAATGGTATTTGAATATATAATTCAATGAAACACCTGTGTGTTTCAGTGGTACTCTCAATGGTTTTTGAATATACCATTCAATACCACTGGACCATTCAATGATAACTTATGGTTCAGTGGTTCTCGCAATGGTATTTGAACATATTATTCAATACCATTTGACCATTTAATGATCAATCAGGATTCAGTGGTACTCGCAATGGTATTTGAACATATCCATCCCCAGCCAGCACGCCACCCTTGGCCCGATCTGAGCGGCAGTCAGGAGGCATCCGTCGGCACACGACAGCCGCCTGCCAACCGCTCTCCAATCGCTGTTGCCCCAGTGACAGCGTCCGCTGGTCATTTGGACGAGGCTATTCGCAGGGCTGGGCTCTGCGAATTAAAAACCATTTCTTATTCACAGAGCTGAGCTCTGCGAAATAGAATTCGTTTCTTATTCACAAAGCCCAGCCGGCTCTGCGAATGTGCACTCTTTAGCGTAGTTCGCAGAGCTCAAGGGCCGGTTTCATGAAGCGGCTAAGGACGTTCTTAACGCTTAGATGATTTTCTTAGTAAGTCACTTGATTTTTTAATATAAATTAACATTGGAGTTTAATCAAACACGTGACGCTATGTAATAGCCTAACCTTAAGGACACTTCATGAAACCGGCCCCAGGCCTACAAATTCGATTTTATTTCTTATTTGCAGAGCCCAGCCAGCAAGCTGGCTCTGCCATTTGCGGTGCTAAGCGTAGTTAGTAGAACCTAGCTCTGCGAATTATATTCCACTTCTTATTCGTAGAGGTCACATAGCCAACCGGCTCTGCGTTTGGCGCGGCCTTTGGCAAATTTGGCCCAAGTGATATGGTATTGGGTACTTGGTGTTTAGAAACAAAGGTATTTTTGTTCTATTTCTGCATTAACTTTCACTATGCATATGAATGTTCTACTACTTCCTTGCAAGTAGACTTTGTAGTTCTAAATACATTCTTTGATATTCCAATGTCTATCTATGCGACTTTTAAATTAGTTAGATCCAGTTACAACGTCTGGTAAATTATTCTGATTATTGCTACCGCTCTTAGTTATTATACTGTTATATATTGCAAGATATTATTAACACAACGCAATTATGCAGTCCAAAATCAATAAAACAGTTTTTATTAACTTATAAACATACATACCCTGGTATTTCAACACTGGCCTAAATAGTAACACACATAACATATTAAATCACACTTGCCTAACTATTAAAAACTAAAATCCTTTCACAACATATATTCTGACAAACATATTACATGAAATCTCGACATAAACATATTAGTACAGAAATCATATGATACACAGATGGTACATAATAATACACAACATGCTTGCCTACATATCAACACATCGAACATAGTAATGCAGAACACACTAAATCCTAGCAACGTCCATCACAAATGCATACACAACTTATTTCACGCACTAAAACCCTGTCCACTTTTGACTTGTGAAGGGGGGAAAGCCTAAGCGAAATATCGTGTACGAAACAGGGAAAAGCGTCAAAAGAATCATAATATCTACGTAGGAAGCATCAATCTGATTGTATTAAAATCATTAACACGGGACGTATTATTTACTTGTCTAAACTAATAACAACTGAAATCCTGCCACATCTTACTAAGACATTGTTAACAACATTTCAAAATACTTTTCTTCATTGAACTTCTAACCATCTGGCAAAGATACATGTCAAAGCACATTTCCTACCCACGCCTCCACGCAAGTACACACGCACGTACGCACGCACGCACGCACGCACACACACACACACACATCGAATGGGCACTTTCAAACTCTTCCAAAGACTGAAATTGTTTTCCTAGCTGGAAGTCACCCATGCTGACAATGTAATCACCTAAAACAGGAATGTATAAGACGACTTCGCTTAATTATAAATTAACTGATCACCGTATTGTCCTCTACTAGTAGCAATACAAATAGTACAATTGCGTAAGTACTTCACTAAAAAAAAAAATTCTAACCGTTTATTTGCGGAAATTTTATAGATATGTGTTAACAGATTTAGCACATACAGCTATATATTCCTTACGGAAGAATTTGATAAGATTTCTGATAAAAAGTAAAACACGTTTGGACGAACCTAAGATTCCATTTCTAATTCGCAGAGCTGGGCCCTGTGAATTAGAATTCGTTTCTTATTCGCAGAATATGTGCGCTCTAGCGTAGTTCGCAGATTCCAGTTTGGCTCTGCGTCTATTATTCCTCAGTCACGCTTATTTGGGCCATTCATTGAACAGACAGCGCCGCATCTTGCGACGAGATCTATACGATACGTCAAGGGACAATAACTGGAGAGGGACGACAACTGGCCTGCCTGATTACTTGTTCCTTCAATAATTCACAGTTTTGTAAAGAATATGATCCATTTCTGCACTGTAGACGATGTGAATGGATTAATCATACACATTTATACATGTTGTCAACAAATAAACATTAAGCATGGTAATCTAGCCCAAAACGTATATATTTTATTACAACACGTACCTCGTGGCTTCCATCTTTGTTGGTTGGTCGGCTTTGTGCTCATAGGCGCTATCTAATTGGTTAATCGCGGGCTCTACAAATAAAATTTAATTTCTTGTTCGCAGAGGCCGGTTTCCTGAAGCGTACTTAAAGTTACGCAATTACTTAGCGTCACGTGTTTGCATAAATTACTATGTTCGCTTATATTAAAAAATCACGTAATTTACTAAGATAATCATCTTAGCGTTAATAACGTTCTTAGCCGCTTCATGAAAGCGGCCCCTGTTGTGCATGTAAGCGTGCGTGCGTCTGTGTGCGTGCGTGCGTGCTTGCGTCAACAGTTTGATGGTCGTTGTTTTATGTGTATGTTTCTGTGTATTGGGCCGGTGTGGTGTATATATGTGGGAATGTGTGAGGGCACGTTTGTATGTGTGTGTGTGTGTGTGTGTGTTTGTGTGTGTGTGTGTGTGTGTATGTGTGTGTGTGTACGTGTGCGTGAGCGTGTGCGTGTGTGTGTGCGTGTATGCGTGTGTGTGTGTGTGTGTGTGTGTGTGTGTGTGTGTGTGTGTGTGTGTGTGTGTGTGTGTGTGTGTGTGTGTGTGTGTGTGTGTGTGTGTGTGTGTGTGTACAGGTAGGCATAGGGTGTCTCGAATTTACGTAGTTTTAGCTAACGTTATGTTTTTGTGAAGTATCAATAGGCTTTATAGCTGCTACAATATACATTTTGCCGACAAGACGCGTCATTGTTCTGAATACAAATTTGTCATTTCTTTCTTTGAAGTAATTATTTACTTACGCCTATTTTCTGAGGGCAATAGGCCATCGACCATGGTCCCCCACTCTAGTCCGTTTGATGCCATTTTCTCGATTTCTCTGCCGATGTATCCCATCTGCTTTCTTTCGCTTTCCGTGTCTTTCTCTTCTTCTCGTTCATGGGGTGTTCCATGTAATTACTTGTCGTGTGATGTTTGTTGTATGTTTCCTGCGTGTATGTCCTATCCACCTCCTTGTCAAAAAGGTAAAAGTAAGTTCTTATATAGCGCAGTATCCGTTCCCCCAGGACTGCTCAAAGTGCTTTAATTACACTTTATTACCTCCACCATCTCGACTTCTCTGGGAAGCATTTAGCCACACTGCAATTAATGCGTGAAGACTATTGGTACACAAATATCCACCATTGTATATAGCCAGGTACTCATTCATACAGCTGAGTGAACTGAAGCAATGTAGAGTAAACGAACTTGTCCAAGGTTCAACACCGCCGCACAGGATTCGAACCCGCGTTGTCTCAGTCGAGGGTCCGAAGCTCTTATCATCATGTTATCTTCTTTATTTCGTCTTATATTGTTAGTTGTTTGGTCCATTCCGATAGTGTAGTATTGGGCATCTTGTCTGGTCACTTTAGATGTAGGGTTCTGCGCAGGCATTTGTTGATGAATGTCTTTTTTAGTATTTTCTGTGTAATTCACCGTGTCTCCGAGACATAAAGTAATACTGACTTGAGATTTGAGTTATATATCCTCAGTTTGGTGTAAAGCTCTATTTGTCTTTGCTTCCAAATGTTTCTCAAAATGACCCGTGCGTGCGTGGTGCGTGCGTGTTTCGTTTATGTATGTGTTTGGTATGTGTGTGTGTGTGTGTGTGTGTGTGTGTGTGTGTGTGTGTGTGTGTGTGTGTGTGAGAGAGAGTTTGTGTGTGCGTGCGTGCGCGTCTACCTGCATGCGTGCATATGATACAGGTAGGCATATGGTGTCTTTCGAATTTTTTTCGTTTCAGCTAAAGTTGTGTTTTAGTGAAGTAGCTATAGGCGTTATTGCTAGTACAATAAATTTGCCGACGAGATGCGTCACTGTTCTGGGAACAAAGGTGTTATTTATTTCTTAGAGGTGCCCGCTTTATAATTGGAAAAAACCCTGCCCACATTATCTTCCTCAATGCAACAATAATTGAGATGACGTATACATGATTGTGCATGTGTATGGGTACTCGGTATGTTAAACTTTTCCTCCTAGACGATTTGCATAGCAGACACCAAAAGTATGGATTCATGTTTTAAAACAACGTCAACATACCTATAAGTAGTGTAGACTATATTTAATAATGGACGCCTTTCTAACCGTATTTACGCAGACGTATAGCTCTAGGCGCAATACTTATGGAGAACACTTGACAGACGGAACTAACGATACGTAAGGCGAAACACACAACTAATTGTTAATTGTATTGACCGCGAATAGGAAAATATTGTGACAAATAAAACATGGTCCGAATCGCGTCAACGTTCAGTGATCAACTGAATATAAACAGAAGTACGGACGCCAAGACAATTACAAAGACACGGTCCTACCTTCCGAGCCGGTTGTCCGGGATCAGCAGTCAGAATTTTCATCGGGCAGCTGGGTGGCGTCGTAAACGAGACTTTGGAAATTCATCGGTGATGCTCCACCGTGTATCCTTTCAGGCCGGTGATTATATCAATGCTGGGTGGTAGTGGTGAATCCAAGCTCTAGATGCAATTAAGTTTCTCCGCGCTGCAAAGAAGAAAGACGCTGGATAACCCTCAGTGATATCGATCGCCGGTGTTGGAGGTTCACGACATTCACACCCCAGATACCATAACATTTTCCGTCTTAGGCCAAGGTTGGCAGAGAATGACAGCCTATAGCTTGGAATGCCAACATGTTGATAGGCCAATGCAAGACCAAGCACCGGAACTGCCATTGTTGGACCAACATTGGCCCGATCTTGTTGGCTGCCAACATTGGCCCAATATAATAACATACATTAGGCCAATATTGGCCGAATTGGAAATGCTATCTGGGAAATCGCCAAGAATGCGAAACGACACGAGACCGCAACAATTAACTCTGCAAAAACTACCCCATCGGCACCGCGAAAAATCTCCTACACTACCCTCCCCCCGCCACAGTGACAGTTTCCGACACTACCCCCTCCCCGAACCACGCAACAGGCTTGTCAATTGGCAGTTTTGGTGAACCTCAGGCGCCTCCCCCCAGTATTCATCAAGTTCTGACACCCGTAGCCCCCTTCAGGCCCCTTCATGTAGGCTATATGTATCAACTAATTTATTTCAATGGTCTACAATAAAGTCCGCCTGGTTTCGTAGTGTCCTTACATTTCAATTTGCATTCGGAGATCGTCCATCTTTTAAATGTAAATTTTCAGTGAATCAACATCCCGCATCTATGTCACTTTCCTGAACACCATTATAAACTTGTTTCACACATTATGCAAGTTTCAAAATTGGTGCAAAAGACGAAACATTACGACATGTCTTTGAATCCCATTATTTATAGCATTAAAACTAGCGACGTGTATTGTACTTCGAAACTGCGGCACCAGTGGGTCCGGGATTTACATAATTTTTAAACATATTGTTCTTATCGATGTATTTTTATATTTATTTACATACTTTTATTGATGTATTTGTATATATGGACATGACGATTGTCTGAAATAAATACATTATTATTATATTTGCGGCCTCGGAGGCGGACAGAGATATATTTGGGCCTTGCAGCAAGTTTGAATTGTGAGGCCCCCACCAAAAAACAAGGAGCTCTGGGCCCTGGAATAAACGTTGTTCTAACCTGATTACCCTGGATCTCGGGACTCTGGAATGATTTTATTCTTACTTGACTGCGGCGCCCCATGAGCTCGGAGTCAAGGAATTTTTTGTCACTTCAGTGAGCCCCCGGGAGCTCTGGTCCTTGCTTTTTTCATCGGCGCTCCGGGAGCTCCTGACCGTGGGGCACGTGACCCAGTCAGGGACGGATCCACATAGAGTAATCTAGGGGAACTTCCAAATAAAACCTCCACTGAACCAAATTCATATTGGATAGGCTGAGCCGGGGCTTAAGCATGACTCCCCTGTCGAGTTATCGCGATGTCGCCACTCCGCCGTGGCGCTGTCGGATCTTGACATTGGAAGAGCTAGCGTGGGGGGTATTATAGAAGAATTTTTGGCTAAAGCTTCAACACCACGCTGTCGGATCATGGCACCGGAATACGATAGAGGGGTGTTGTTGAACATTTATTCACAATTTCGGAAGCTCACAAAAAACCTCCAAAACCTTGAGACTAACCTAAGCGGGGCCAAATTCCAAAGTCTACGGGCACATAACGGGGGCACATTACAAAGATGTATGGGGCACCCCACTCTAGCGCAGGCATCGCGAGACCAAAAGAGTAGGGGGCTCGTGCCCCCAGGCCTCCCCTGGATCCGCCTATGTCAATTACGGTAATTCGCAACCGGCGTCCCAAGGCGCGCGAGGATGGACGCTTGTCGTGAATGTGCAACGTAGAATTGGCGCATGCTTATACTGGCGAGACATTCACAGGAAGTTGCACACTGCGTAGCTACGGATTGACGTATTAACAATTGGTGATGACGTCACTTTTCCGCACTTGACAACCAGAGGCGTACTAATTCGAAGTAGTTCCGCGGCAGTACATATAATAATAATAAGATAACTTCTGTTGCACCTAAATCATTGGATCAAATCACCTAAATCACCAAGCTCAGAGGCTCATAAAACAAAAGGATTGGTCAATCTCAAAATCCATTAACAGTATTCCAGTTGTCAACAGATGGGTCAAGGCGCTAGAGAGCTATAGTGGATAAGCAAGGTTGTAAAGATAAGTGTTTAAATGAAGACGGTATTTTGTAATATTTTCAACTGATCTAACACTAAGAGGGAGCATATTCCAAAGAGTTGGTGCAGCAGTAGAAAAAGCTCTAGATCCAATGTTAGTGTTGACTCTAGGAATAAAAAGTACGTCAGAACTAGATGATCGAAGCTGGATAGGTTTTCTGACAGGAGTAAACAGAGAATGCAAATAAGATGATTGCTTACTGGACAACGCCTGATATGTAATGGTACAGATCTTAAATATTATACGATATCGTACAGGAATCCAATGCAAAGACTTCAAAATTGGTACAGAAAAACGAGGAGATTTTGTAACTACAGATGTTTTCTTCGTCTTTGTTTTCTTTTTAT
Organism: Paraescarpia echinospica; assembly: GCA_020002185.1. NCBI lineage: Eukaryota > Metazoa > Annelida > Polychaeta > Sabellida > Siboglinidae > Paraescarpia > Paraescarpia echinospica. Next base: position 62,665,919 of record CM034536.1, read on the forward strand.
TATTATTATTATTATTACATCACTTTATTGTTGTTGCTGTAAACGGTCACGATGACTTCGACATGTGGACTACACAAGTTCTACAGTGCGTGCGATACAGCAACATGACCATGCAAGTTCACGAAGCGGCTGCAAAGCTTTAGGTTTAGACACATTTCGAACATATGGACTCATCGTTTACCGTCCGCCTCCCTCTAAACGATACGGTTTTAAGAACAGTGTTTTTTGACGAGTAGTGTTTGTACTTGGACCGCCTTGCTGTTATAACCAACGATGTAATCATAACAGGTGACCTTAATTTCCACATCGGCAACATTAACGATGCAGATGCGGTGCTCTTCAATGGCACGTTGGAAGCTCACGGGTTGGTACAACACGTGGTGGGACCCACACACAAGATGGGCCATACCTTGGACGTAGTCATCACCCGAGACATTAGTACCTTGTTGATCGGGGTGCCAACAGTTTCTGGGCCTTGTCTTGGTGACACAAAGGGTAACCCTTCCGGCGACCATATGGCTGTGTATTTTATAATTAACTTAACGATGCCAGAGAGCGTTCGCCAGCTGGTCACTTTCAGGAAGCATCGGGACATTTGTATTTCGGAATTTATCAAGGATTTAACTCCAATTTTGAACAACATTGATAAACCGCTAGATGAACTTGTACACGCCTATACTACGGGAATTGAAGCGGTTGTCAACCAACACCCTCCCGTGCAAAGAAAGTTGATAACATTGAGACTAAATGCGCAATGCTATTCGGATGAACTGAGACACGCCAAACACGCGCCCAGGTGAGCAGAGAGGGTATGGCGGCGAACCAAACTCACCCGTCATCGGCAGCTGTTCATGGAGCAATGCAATGCAGTTAACAAACTGATGATCAGTGCAAAGAAAACATTCTTTTCTACAAAGATCAGAGACTGCGGCAAGGATCAGAAACAGCTGTTCAAAGTCACGAGACATTTGATGGGTAACACGTATCATCGATACCGGCAACCCAAGCGATATCTACGAAACAGCATTGGACGATGACGTCATGTTTGACGGAATCCCACTTCAAAGGTTACTGCCAGCCACCCATGATAAGGTGAAGCGACTAATCACAAACTCGCCCAACAAGTCATGTAATATATATGCGATTCCTACGTGGCTTTTTATACAGTGTCTGGATCATTTCGTGCCGTTGATTACAGCCATTATGAACAAATCATTGGCAAAGTCGGTGGTACCCTGTGTTCCAAACGTGCAACTGTGAGACCATTGCTTAAAAAGCCGGGCCTCGATAAGGAAGTTCTGAATAAGTATTGGCCTGTGTAAAACCCACCATAGGTGTCGAAACGTTTCGAGAAAATGGCTGAACACCGTTTAAAAAAATCACCTGGACATCAACAATCTACACGATATTCACCAATCGTCTTGATCATGCTGGATCTGTACAGTGCGTTTGACGTCATCGACCATGGCATCATAATAAAGCCTTTTTAACACTCATTTGGCGTGACTACAGAAGCCCTGGATTGGACGAGATCCTACATTAGCGCAGAACACAAGGTGTATCGGGTCGGCCTCGCAACATCGTTTAACGCACATCTATGTTGCGGCGTGCCACAGGGATCTGTGTTGGGACCGAAACTGTACTGCATGTACATTAAATCAGCTGGAGATATAGTGAATAACGATAATCTTCGTTACCACTGTTATGCAGACGATACACAAATATATTTATCCATGAAGCCCGACGAGAACTGGGCCAGTGAAAGGTCAGCCATTGAAGCCTGTGTGGCGGATGTTGGCGGTTGGATGAATAGAAACATATTAAAATTAAACAAAGAAAAAAACCGAACTAATTGTGTTTTCGTCCAAACACCGAATTCATCAGGTGAATGACTTGTCCCTCATGATCGGGGGCAGACTGATACACGCTGTGCAATCCGTGAGAAATCTTGGAGTTAGTATGGACAGCGGCTTGACAATGGAGAAACAGGTGAATGCGATCTCCAAGTCCTGTTTCTACCACATCCGAAATATTGGTAAAGTCAGACAATACATCGCAAATGACGCCTGTAAGATTCTAGTCCAGGCACTGGTAACATCTCGCCTGGACTATGGAAACGCGCTGCTGTAAGGTTTGCCTCAGGTATACAGAAATGTGCTGCTCGCCTAATCACCAGGACACGCAAGAGCGAACTACATTGGCTGCCAGTGAAATACCGGCTTAGCTTTTAGGTCAACACTTGTACGTATATACTGCTCAACGGATTGGCACGGGCATACATGAGTGACATTGTGCACAACAGGGCATTTTTTAACGTACAAATTGGGGGGCATTGTCCCCCAGCCCATTCGTTTGCCCCCAGTCAGACACCCCCGCTAGTGTACCACAATCTCCCAAACCAGCCCCTTCTAGGGCTTACTTTTTATTCGCTTTAGTGTGCTTGATTTGCACTGGGGTATAATAATAAAAACCAAGTAGCAGAGGGGTAATATGACTACACAATACCATTTTACCGAGATATATGGCTCAGAGAGGCATGGAGCATTTTCAAAAAAGGCGTATTTAGTTATATTCCCACAAACGTGGATCACCGCACTGATGGGCGACATCCTGGAGATATTTGAAACACTCCAGAAGAAGTTGCAAAGGAGTGATTTGTTCATCAGCGATCTTCCTCCTGTGACTGATGCGGCAATCAAGAAGTTGAACCTAATGAGGGATGGACCATTCCCGGGAAGAAGGGAGGAGAAAGTGAGTTGTCCAACCGATAACACAAAAGAGGACCTGACACAACGAAAGTGTAATCACCAGTTCGTTTGTACAAACCGCCGCTGCAGACGAGCAATCAGGTTGGAGGTTGTGCAAGCATCGCACGAATACCTGTCTGAACGCATGCATCCGGAGCAGGAGGACGTCATCAAAGACGTGAAGGTGTTAGTGATGTCACGCAGTCTGAGGTCATTCGTTGAGCATGGTTTGCGCGTCGTCAGGCGCCTTTTCCCGGATGAGGCATCTGACTTTGCGGACGGGGCAGACGAGCAGTGGGAAAACGTGATGAATGTGCCATTTTTGACTGATGGCTGTGATGTAGGCTGTAAGTTGAATGTCAGACTGCGCCAACTTCTGCCAGTAACAACAGGTTCCGTTCAGAAGGTGGTGGCATCTCTGGCGTGCATGAGCCCTTACTCTATGCATACCGAAAGGATCGTGAGCAACCATTCACGCGCGAAACGGGACTCGTCTAGTCAAATTGAGACAACTATCAAACGTTCTGACTTGCAGGATACGTATCATGTTTCAATGACTACTGCATGTATTGGTTGTAATAAAACATGTTTCTAGGATATACGTGTAACATTTATTTTCATACCAAGATGCAGTTGTCACTAGTTGTAGGCGCCACATGTGTTTCCTTAGTTCTCGTTTACTCCTGTTTTATACAACTTTAAGGAATGCCCCCGTATTCCTTCGTACAATTCCATGTTACACGACTTTGGCCACTTATGAAAGTCCTTGGCACTAACTATCCAAATACATGGATACAAAGATAATGGTACATTATATTAAACTTTCGTACATGCCTAAGGGTTATTCATTAATGCATGCGTAAACTGCCCCTTTTATACATTAGACGTGCCCTTTTAGGACTCCCCCCCCCAGTGAACATTAAAAAAACGCCCTGATGCAAAAACATCAACCTACTCGTACCTTAAGATCGATAGATGTCATTTCTCGTCGTATCTGTGCTGCGGACAGTAACTTATGGTGAACGTTGTTTCAGGAGACACGCGGCCATACTGTGGAACGACTTGCTTGAGAACATTAAACAACTGAACACTCTCAGCTCTTTCAAGATATATTTAAAAACGTCTCTTTAAACTGGCGTACGTGCGACTAACGTAATCGAGTCACGCTCTCGTTTTAATGACATTGATATACTAATGATTTATTCGTAATATTTTATTCATGTGTGTGTATTATACATGTACTTTCTATGTATTTATTTGTTATGTTTAAACCAATTCTTTTACACTATTTATTTTTAAAATAATCTATATTTTATAGTTTTATTTAACGTATGCTGCTTTTTGTAAAGCGTCAAGTGGATTCGGGCGCTATATAAATTCCGATATTATTATTATTATTAAATGACTGGTTGATTGCCTACGGTGCCTTTTCGTCATTTGATGCACCATTTCGTAATAAAAAAATGGAAACCAAAGAAGTGTCGTATTGTTTGTTTCACACAGTTGTGCAGTCAAAGGATGTCAGTTAATAAACAACGAACATATGCTAATTTGCAATACCTATAGCTTATTGTCATAATCACACTCGCTAGATGCATTGCAGTAGGATATTTACGTTAGACATGAATTAAATTAGACTGTTGCGGGACATGTGGGACGCGGTGGCGGCACTCACAGCATCGCACTCTCAATCGAATCGTTTTGATGCCGTTTCGAACTTTGTGCAAGTTCGTTCACTCCACGCTGTCTCAGTTCACTCCGCGCTGTCTCAGTTCACTCAGCTGTATGAGTGAGTATAACGCAATATAATATAGACATCGGAAGGTATGTGTGAACGAATAGAATTTTCGCACCAATTGCAGTGTATCCGACGGCGTCTCAGATAAGCCGAGATGGTCTTCAATTGAACATTTATGCCAGGGGGTGAAGTGTAAAGCGTTTTGAGCTGGTGGCTTTAGCTAGTTTAGCAATTGTTAGTCCCTGGTAGGAGAAACGAATCACAAAAGGTATAATATCAAAAAAGTCCTCTTTAACATTCAGTCCCCGTGGCTGCGTAGTTTTAAGTCTTGTAATCCATTTTGAATCACAATTCCGTCTGTAAATGGTTTCCAGTGATGCGATGTCAGAAAATGGCCCTGATTCCAAGATTGTAATTCGCAAATCGGATATTGAGTGACCGGCTCCGTTAAAATGTTTGGCCACTTGTGTGTCGTCGTGATGTCGTATGTCCGATCTGTGATTATTTAGACGTGTTCGGAGTTGATTGCCAGTCTCACCCACGTATCTTGCGGGGCAGGCGTTGCAGGTAATTAGGTAAACCACGCTGGATGTACCGCAATTGCTGCCCTGTGGTGGCCTCCTTGTGTTGTTAATAGGCGTGAAATCTACAAATACCGTACAGGCTAGTCACCTTTTCACCTGACATTTCACGGCTTGTTCTTTCCTGTTCTGATTTTTAATGTCCGCTAGGGTAGTGCTTTTAATGTGCCTTAAGAAACGCGATGTATAATTCCTTTGCCTCATGCTATGAACAAGTGTTTGTACGGCTTCCTCAAAGTCTGATTTATTGTTGCAAATCCTGTGAAATCATAATAGTTGCGACTTGAGGATACCAGAGAAGGTATGTTTCAGATGGAACGAGTCTTTGTACAGTAGTTGATGTGTATCTGTTGGTTTAAAGTAAACCTTGCTGTCAAGATGCCCCGTCGAATTAAAGCGTTCGCCTTTAAAGATCGTAATGTCCAAAAAGTCTATTGAGTGTCTGCTCGTAACTGACGTTAATTTTACGCAATTTTGATGGCTATTTAGAATGTCCAAGAAAACTAGGAATTCATCTTTCCCATGTGTCCAGATTCCGAAAATATCGTCCAAGTATCGTAAATAGATTAATGGTAATTTGTTGCATTTACTTAGTGCTTGTTTCTCCCAGTTAGCCATAAAATGATTGGAATATTTGGGGGCAAATCGTTTCCCCATTGCAGTGCCGAAAATTTGAAGGTACCAGTTTGATCCGAATAAAAAGTCGTTGTGTTCTAAGGACATTTTAAGTAGTTCTAAAATGTCTGCGTCTTGGCCGTCAAAAAAGGCCTGTCTTACTGCTTCAGTCCCCGAAATATTGTCAGTATTGGTGTACAGGCTTTCTACATCCAGGGAGAACAGTAGCGCATAACTAGGAATTTCGATTTAACATACGAAGCATGTGTTACTGCCAGTGGGGCTACAAAATAGTCAATATACTCAGCTATTTGAGACTGAGTGTTGCTGAAATGCGGACTGCGGCTTGTGGATAGACCGGTGTGTCTAGTTTAGCGTAATGTTTTTTGTTCGCAAGCTGTCGATTCGCCTCTGCGACATAGTTTTCTTTAGACATGATTACTGTCGCCGAGCCTTTATCAGCAGGTTTAATAATAATAGATGGGTTTCTCTTGAGTGCCGAAATCGACGCCAATTGCGACTCTGACAAATTACTTGTTCCGGGGTTTGTTAGGTATCGAGCTAAAATCTTTCAGTTGTTCCAATTTAGAGTTAATGTTGTCGTTGTGGCGAGGCGGATTCCAAGTTGATTTTGCTGTAAAGTTCTCTTTTAATTTGGCTGATTTCGTTACGTGAAAAATATCGTAGTTGGATATGTCTAGCAAAACGCCTGATAGACGCCTGAGTGTCTTCTGCATCGTTTGTATGAGGTTTTGGTATAAATTGTAATCCGAAATTTATTTAAGATAACACTAGATGGCTTAACATGATAATCGTGGGATTGCGCAGATCATTGGACTTGTTTTGTGCGGTATGGTTGGAAAACACTTACCTGCTCGAACTGCCATCCTTCGCAAATTAGGGATGGTCGTCACACTTGGTTTGTTCGCTCTGTCGTTGATTCCCACCGATAGGATCACAATCTCTGGATGTGTGCCGTCCGTCTCTGCCTGGTGCATCACCATCTGTTCGAGATTCCTAATTTTGGCTCCAGGGTAGCTGTCCACTTGGATGTCTCGTTCCCTCGATTCTGTAATCCAAGAAACGTTCGAGTCACACAGAGTAACGACACGTTTTGTGATTATCGGTAACTTCCAGTTGGATTTCTTGCACTTTGTGCTTCTATGTATGGAGGGCACATGCAGTAGAGAATCGTTGTGCAGGAGTAAGCGAAGGGGGTAGTCTGTGAATTATGGTGCCGTCCACCCGTGGTCTGGAGACAGGTAGAAAAGAATGAGACTTGGAGTGGGGTGGAAGCTCCGGAGAACACGGTTGTCTCGGTAGTGGCGGGAAGGAGTTGGGAGACAGGGATGGAAAAGAGGTGGCAGAAACGTTAGAAGGCTCACGTATTCCCTGATGCAGAGATGGTGTGGTGATAGCAGCTGCTAAACGGGGATAGGTGATGGAAGTAGAACACAACGGCGGTGGCCCCGGTGATAGAGAAGTGGTCTGCCGCTTTCGACCTGCAGTCGGAGTAGGAGAGGGCTTGGACCCTGGTGTATTAGCCGTGGACAAGGAGAGCGATGAAATGGGTGGAGTGGATACGACAGTGGAGTAGAACGGTGCTTGCGTGAAGCCAGTGGGCTTGTGTGCCGATGTGAGAGGGGTTATAGCCATACCTCTGCTTCGTTCCGTTGGTAGTGCAGTCGACAAGCTGATAAGTACCTTCTTCCTTTGCTGTTTGCGTGGTGACTTTGTTGTCGTGGGCGTAGAACTGCTTGGCAAAGGTGTTGTCTCTGTATCGCACTCTGAGTGCTCGCCGTCTTTGTTTATTATGGGGGGCGGCCGATGTTTCTGAAACGTCACTTTAGATGGTCCTGCTTTGGCATAGCCAACCCTATTGGTTAGATTATTTTGCTCAAACGCGGCGACCCTACCCGAATTTGGAAGTCGAGACCTAACTGGGGGTGGTGGTGGGATACCAACCCCCTTGACATTTTGGGCTCGAATGTTCCTACCATTTGAATTGGTAAAGACAAGGGGTCGAACATTAATCCTTGCCCCATTGCCGGAATGGCTTACTGTATCTTGTGCCGAATGTTGTCTAAGCTGGGCGTCAGTCTGCGAGTGGGTCTTGGCGTGACTCTCGAATGTCCGCTGGACCGGGACGGCTGACGTAGTACGGACAGGCTGATTTCTGTGCAACGGAGCGGCTGACGTTGCAGAGAAGGGCCGTCTCTGTTCCCACCCCCTCCTGCCTAGAGATATGTTTCTCAAAGCTGTTCCGAATTCCGAAACAGTGGAATTTTGCAACTTCCGACCGAAATTATCTCGAGCCCAACCGAGCGCCGTATGACGGGCCCTGGACATATTGTCCTTGGAGGCACGAGTATTTCTCAATGTCGAAAGGATTGAATTTAGCGTGGTGAGGTAGTTGTCATGAACAATCACTCCTATCTGTTTAGCCCAAGATCGATTTAGGGTTTGAATCCGTTTGATGATATCTGAATTCGGTCTAGCTGGCCTGATGAAATGGTTCAACTCAGCTATTTTATGTAAGAACGTTTTAACAGGAGAGCCTTCTGCTTGTTTACTCATGATCGATATATGATGGATCATCTGTAGCAACTGAAATAGGAGTTTAACCAGGTTATTATTGCTACCAGCCTGGCCGTCTACCTTATTCCGAGTGCCTTTGTAGTGCCGATTATAAGCCATACTACGAATTTCAAGTTCAATTTCTATCTCATTTTACCGACCGGTTTCGACTGAATAGTCGTTATCAAGGTAATTTGAATTTCTGTTTATTTCGGAATTGTATAATACAGAAGATAAATGAAACACAATGCGTATACAAACTTCACAATTCTTGGTTGGCAGCAGAGCCAAGGCTGATACCAGTAGATATACAATGTTATAACATGAAACAATATACCTTGAATTACTGGTCGCTGCCAACGTAGAAATGGGTGATCACCGAGCGATGCCTTGTTGCGAATTTCCAAAGTCATCTTTCGGCAAATGGTCCGCTGGTTTCCGTTATCTTTTACGCCCGACGGTTCCTGGAGTTAACTTACACATTATAGTCCGTAGTTTCGGTCTCCAAAACAACTGTTTACATTATTTTAGAGCTATTTCTAGACTCCATGTAACATATCGTGACTCGACTATGGAATGGCAGTGTGGTAACTTCATACGTGTATTGCCAGCTTGGCGCTAATCGCGTGCATGCGCAGTTAGTGCAAGCCTCAACATTACAGTGATTAAACGACTGCGCACCATCCTCGCGCGCCAGGGTCGCTGCTGCTGATTACGTCAGTGCCAGCCAGCAGTACCCCCTGGCTGATCGCTTTGCGAAACTCTGAATTTAAGCTCAGCCTACGAAATCGCTCACTAGATCAGAGGATGTCGGCAGGTCAGGTGGTCATTATAAAACTAATTCCAACCAAGCACGTGGCTCGTGTTACATGCAATGTTTAGGAAGTAAAAGCAATTATTCGAATACACAATACCGCCCAGCTGCTCGTGCTAATGGGCGAACGGGTCATTATATATTGGGATTCCCAGAAGTCGTTTATCCGTCTTCAAATTGGGGCGGGTATTTGCGTTGTCCTCACGGGTGATGCAGTCGCGATTGGCGAAGTCAATTACTAGTTTGTCTCAGCTAACTTCCACCCTTCGCGTAAGGGATCAGCCAGGGCTAGTTTTGCAGAAACTCCGGCACGTGGAGACGGAACAAATCTTCGAAGATGTTTTACGACATTTCAGGAGTTTCTGTCAGCCAAGCAAGGACAGATCAGCCAGGGCTAGCTAGTTTTGCATGGCAAACAGCCCTGGCTTGCGAGGATGCTGCGCACTAACATGACGTTTGCTTTTGATTGAACAGTTTATGTGGCACTTGGGCTGAGAAGCACCTGCTTCATGCCAACAAATCAAGCATTTATAGATCTATTGTGGCAGGATAAACTACTATTGGAATTATGGTTGTTAAGATCGAAACGTGACAATGCTTTGCCATGTCGTTAGTTGTAGGCCTATGTTGACTTGGCAAGTGATTCAATTTTACTGTATCTTAATTAATTAATACAGTAATAATATGCAATGGCGCGGGAACGAAATTAATATTGGGGGAGCGGAGCTTCAGCACCACTCCGCTCACACCGCTGTCGGATCATGACATCGGAAGACAGGGAGGGGGTGCTGTTGACATGTTTTCGCCGCCGCACCGCCGTAATTTCAGCTTCTCCGCTGTCTCAGCTCTCGACTGATGACATCAGAAGAGGGGGGGTCAGATTGGTTGTGCTGTTGTATATTTTATATGGCGACGTTCACAATTTTTGAAGCTCACCACAAACTTCCAATTGCACCCCTTGAGGCTCGCCAAAAACGCACATTTACGCTCATATTGACTCGGGGTGGGGCATTCCAGGTTGGGCAGCTGCTGCTTCCCCTGTTTCCGCCCCTACGATAATATATATATATATATATATATATATATATATATATATGCCATAATATGGCAAGCCAATAATGTGCATTGCGCAGGATGTTGCCAAAATTTAGCTATGTTAATTCATAAATGGTACTGTAGATTAACCGCCTTTTCTTGTTCATAATGCATAACTATGATTAGCAATCATTGGTTCAATATCTGATTCGTAGCTAAATGAGTCATTATTGGTTGCTAAGTTAACGCGCTAACTTCTTCGAGTCCGCATTGGTTGCTAAGTTAACGCGTTAACTTCTTCGCGTTCTCATTGGTTGCTATGTTAACGCGTTAACTACTTATTCAACGCGTAGAGTTTATGAACCTATTGGCCAGCCACAATACGCCGTGTGGCGTCGTTGATGTGGTACGTGTATGGCAGACCGATTGGGCCATAAACGCGGTACTAAGTAACTCATAAATGAGCCCTAGTGAACATTGGTCGGAAGCGCGAAACACACATTCAAAGAGGTGAGCATAAAAAGATTGTTTTTCACACATTTTTTAAATGTTAGCACTATTTTCAAAATATTAATTTTCCGTTTGTGCGCGTTGAAAACAACGGAAACTGCGGTATGTATAAACGAAATGTATATGCTCATGTGTGTGTGTTAGATCTTAAAAGCATGGAAAGCTTGTACTCAAATTGATAATCAACCCGAGGCCGTGAAATGCACCCAAACGGGTCCCTAAGTTGTCCACTATGCTAACAAGGGTTCGCTATGATTCGTTGGTACAATACGCACACCTCTATTTGTAATGTATTATGGTATTACATTATTGTACATATATAGGGTAATTACACATTACTGCTTCCAAGACTGTTAAGCGGGGTGGGTGTGAGGATAACCTCTCACTACCTATTAAGTGCCTCGACGGTGTGCGTCTCGTAAAGCCTCTGACAGCCGAGTCCAGCTCCTGGCCTTCACGTGGCGGAATTGTTCTTTACTGACAGAAGAAGGGGCAAAGGCGGATATATGGCGCCATAAAACCAGACGCTTCGGGCAGATGGGGCCCGTTAACATCGACTGGTCGCATCCGCTGCCTTGCGGCTATACCCTCACATGGGAAAGGCTAAGGGAGAAAACACTGACAACAAATCCAGAGTGGGAGTCCCGAAGACAGTCCGATGTTGGGTTAAACGTCCTTCTGGCAGCTCCTGCGACGGCAATGGTTCCAAACTGTATCAGCTCTGGCTGTTCCTTTGGATACACCAGTGACGTGGAGAGGGGGGACTTGCTCCATGGGCAACAACTGCTCCTCCATATCAACTTACCCAGGTTTAGGGTTTTTCAACCTAAAGAGTGGACTGTAATTCCTGCACCAAGCAACACAAAACAGCGCACAAAACAGACAATGAAAAGGAAAACGGACCGGAACCGGAACCGGAAAATAAAATCAACTATGAAGTTGGGATGCTGGAACATTCGTACCATGACGACCGGCATCTCATAGGACCTCCAAGACATCAGTGACGCCCGAAAGACTGCAGTCATTAACAACGAGCTCAAAAGGCTTGACGTCGGCATCGCCACACTCCAACAAACACGCCTGGCCGAATCAGAGTCTTTTGGGGAAAAGGACCACACGTTCTATTGGCAAGCCAAGGGACACGACAATACAAGAGAGCACGGCGTAGGCTTTGCAGTCAAGAATAAACTGCTAGGGATGATATAGCCTGACGGAAACGGATCTGAAAGACGCCTCTCGCTCCGTCTTCAAACGTCCGACGTCCCTGTCAATATCATCAGTGTGTATGCGCCAACCCTGTACTCAACATCAGAAGCCAAAGATGAGTTTTGTGGAAACCTGGAATCCATCATTAGCCAGATACCGCCACAGGAACACCTGCTGCTGTTGGGTGATTTCAACGCAAGGGTGGGAGCCGATCATGTCGCCTGGCCAGTCTGCTTGGGACATCACGGAGTTGCAAGATAAATGAGTATGGACAGCGATTTCTTGAATTGTGTTCCTACTTCGACCTCTGCATCACCAACTCCTTCCTTCAGACGAAGCCCCAACACAATACATTAAGGAGACACACCCGATCAAAGCACTGACATCACCTGGACTTGATCATTATTAGACCCTCTTGCCTCCAGAATGTTCTCATCACCCGATCCTACCACAGCGCTGACTGCGGCACAGACCACTCCTTGGTGTGCTGCAGGAGTATGTTGCAGCCGAAGAAGATATATCGCTCTAAACGCGAACGAAAACCTCGCATTGATGTGAGCAAGACAACACATCCCGATAAAGGAGCTCTGTTTGGAGAGGTACTGGAGGATGCACTGAACAAAAGTCTACCACTTGACACTGCCAATCAGACAAGGGACCATGTACGCGACACAGTACAATTAAAATGCTGCCATCACAGTCTTTGGAAAGAAGAAGTCAAGGAAGACAAACTATTGGTTCGAGGTTAACTGCAATGTGATGACTCCAGTTATCGAGGCCAAGCGTGCAGCCCTTGAAGAACACAAGCGCTCATCCAGCCAAGCAACCTTCCAGGTACTCTGAACAGCCAGAAACAAAGTCCAGCAGACTGCGAGGCCATGTGCGAACGAATGCTGGCAGCAGATATGCAAGGACACCCAGAGGTCAGTAAATACAGGTAACACTGGGCCCATGTATCACGGCATTAAGAAAGCCATAGGCCCAATTCAGAGCAAGACAGCTCCCATGAGGTCATCCACAGGGGAGCCCATCCACGACAAGAAAAAGGTAATGGAGAGGTGGGTAGAGTACTACTCAGAAGTATTCTCCAGAGAGAATGCTGTCACCAGCTCAGCCATGGATGGCATAGAATGTCTGCCCATTCTAACAGAGCTGCACGAGGAACTCAGCAAGGCTATTGACAACCTCTCCAGTTCTCCGTAACAAATGGCTTTGTTTACCGACACAATCCGTCAAACTAGCTATTCACGCCTTGATGCGGATATCGAGGACTTTGTCTCAAACTGTCGGGAATGCAGCCAGGTGTATTTTGCAGAAAAAGACGGACATAACTTCCTTGTCGGGTGGATAGTCATTCAAAGTGGCTGGAAGTGCATGGTCTCAAAGTCTCCCACTACTGCAAGCAAGACGATAGTGCAACTGGGAAGAATGTTCGCAGCATTTGGGTTACCACGCGATTCAATAGACCTCGGTTCGCTTGCGAGGAATTTGGTCGTTTCTTGAGGTTGAATGGCGTCAAGCATATAATGTGTCCAGCTTACCATCCGGCGACGAACGGCCTTGCGAAGAGGAATGTCCAGACGTTCAAGAAGATGCTTGCAAAATCGAACAGCCAGCTACCATTGCAGCAACGTTTGCCGGACATACTGATCCAGTACCGAAACACACCGCATTCGCTTACGATAAAACGCCGTCGGAGTTGTTTCTGAACAGAGCGCCACGCACCAGACTTGCGATGTCGAAACTCAGTCTCGAAGCAATAGTGCAAGATCGCAAATAGTGTTATTATACAATAATAATAGAGCCGTGGTTATCAGTTTCAATTATGTAAAGTTAACCGCTCAGTGAATGTATGTGTGTGTATGTGTGTGTGTGTGTGTGTGTGTGTGTGTGTGTGTGTGTGTGTGTGTGTGTGTGTGTGTGTGTGTGTGTGTGTGTGTGTGTGTGTGTGTGTGTGTGTGTGTGTGTGTGTGTGTGTGTGTGTGTGTGTGTGTGTGTGTGTGTGAATGTGCGCGGGTGTCTCTGTGTGCGTGCGGCGTATACATATAGCATATATAATAAAATAAAATTAAAATAAAACACACCATAGCCGCGGGAACAGGGGGCAGCTGCCCCCTGGAATTTATCCCAGGGGGGTCATACATAGTTAATGTTCTGCCCCCCCATTAAATGTTAGCGTGAATGTTTGTTCGTTACCGCAGAGACGCCAGCGACGCGACTCTGTGCTCCCGACGTTATTGCGCGCGTCCTCGGTCACTTTGTCCGTACTCCGACTGAAGGTGACGGGTCGACTGGACTACCCTTTATACGCCACAACCACCTTGGCATCGATCTAGCTGCTGAAGGACGAGGTTACCCGCACCATTTCACTAGCACTTCGGCCCCCTCCCTCTTCCCCAACTTGCGACGCTGTATAACCGCCTCCACGCGATAAAGTTTACTGATGTATGCGTGTGTGTGTGTGTGTGTGTGTGTGTGTGTGTGTGTGTGTGTGTGTGTGTGTGTGTGTGTGTGCGAGCATGCGTGCGTGTGTGCATGCGTGCGCGCTTATTGGCCAAAGAGTAAATTTGCCGCGCGTCAATTTTTAGAAAATTGCCTTTGTTTCGATTCTCGACGGTTTGCCGTCGAGCAGTTTTGCAATCGAGCGGTTTGCAGCCGTATGTGTTCCAGGCTCTCACAATTGCAATTAGAGCGATCTTATTTTGCCGCTTATAATTGCCGTCGAGGTTTCCCGTTGCCATCGACATGTATATTAGGCCTTTTGTACTTTATGTATACACCTTCGTTAAAAAAACTGACACATTTATGATAAATTTATGCACACTCGTTTCATCGGCTTCGACCGAACCATCGAAATGTCGATTATGTTGTCTTTGGTTCGAATTGACATATCTTAAATTAGACCTACTAGTGATGGATGACTGGATGATCATTAGGTCGTATACTCAAGTGCTTCATTCACATGGCCACGAATGCTAGGGCTTAAACTTTTATGATGGGTGGGGTGGGGCAAATTTAAACGCTTTCGTGACCATGTTGGTAGCACACACACGTCGTATGCCCTACTCACATGCCCAGCATCACATCGGATCAGACATAAATATGTAGTCAATTGGGTGGGGTTGCAGAATGTGACATCGAATGGGGGTAACATTTCCGTTATATTTATTATAATATTGATCCGATATCCAACCAAAGAAATTTAGTTGTCTTATTTATAATGTGTAACAAATAAAAGATAAAATGATGAGTTTCGGCACATTTTAATTATGTCACAACCACACGCTATCACGCTGTTGGGTGTAGCTCTCAGTTGGTGACGATGGGGACTGATCACTCATGGCCCTTTTTTCTTTTTTCTGGTCACACCTTTTGTCAATAATCCGTCAAAAAACATGTTCATACCCGATTTCTAGGTATACCCTCTTGGCTGCCCGACTAAAAGATCTTTTCAAACTGTCCGCGTGAGGTCAGTACTCTAGTAGCTCTGCGATGATGCTTTGCCGTTGACGCGATAATACAGACACCGTGAGGTGGCGCCACCTATTTTTGAGTAAATTTCACGTCGTCATTCCTGCGAGGAATCGGTCGCAAATGACACTGGATATCTGGAATAGTGTTTATTGACATCGAAAATCTGCTATGCCTTTCAAGTAAGTAATACAATATACGTCAATCAGTTTAGAAACTACACGTGGAATGTAACTAATTAATGTAGTATTCGTAAAACAAAATCGCACAACATGCTTATTAGGATAACAAGTTGACAAGCCACGGGGATCCGGTGTGGCGGGCCCAGATTACCCTGTGTCCAGATTCTCCGCCTACACTCGGCCCGCGACGGTAGCGGGCCCATATGGGGTTAGGACACTGTTAGACTTCCTGCTTGGTTACAGACAAAAAAGAGTGCAGTATATTTTTGAGAAATGACTTTACAATATTCACTTGCTCTGACATAAGTGCATTTGAGTAGCCAGATTTCTAGATGTGATTGTAGAAGCTGTTGACAGTAAAATGGTGTCTTTTTAGCTGATTTTACTAAGCGGAAGAGTATTTGGCAGCAACTTGGCTAGTTGACACTTTAGCCGGATTACTGCCTGCATCCATTTGTAAATATTGACGGTTGTCATACATACAGGCATTTTGTAAGAGCTAGAAATATTAGATTTTGACTAAACTCGACCAGCGTGTCAATGAGATGATGACACCGGCAGGTGAGAAGTTTAATACAGTTTCTTTCTCATCAGTGTGCAAGTCCAAATCACACCGACGGAACACATGTCTTATAAGGGGGGTGGGGTGCGTATGCCA
The DNA here is from genome assembly GCA_020002185.1 of Paraescarpia echinospica. Classification (NCBI taxonomy): domain Eukaryota; kingdom Metazoa; phylum Annelida; class Polychaeta; order Sabellida; family Siboglinidae; genus Paraescarpia; species Paraescarpia echinospica. The sequence continues at coordinate 62,682,053 of CM034536.1, forward strand.
ATAGTTAAGCCTCAATTTGAAAATATGTATGAAAATGAACCATTAACATTGCAGCAGGGTGATTCATCAATCGTTTTTTGTTTACTTCAGCTGACTAAACACATGTGAAGATGTTGTCAGTGACCCTAATGAAGTCTGAGGACTGTGATTAGCTGGAGTCAGCCATAGCAGGAGCCTGTTATCAGATCTGTCTACTGACTGGACCTTCTGGCCAATCAAGCAAGTGGCATTGTTTTCTGAATGTCTGCTAATTAGGCTGTGTAATATTATGTAATTGAACTGTTTGAGACGTCTGGCCTTTGAGGAATTCACACCCTAAGGTGACTTTTTGTTGATGTTTAACTTTGTAAATAGGGCACAAGGTCAAACAATAAATACAAATTTGAATGTAACGTAACAACTGGCTGTATTGAATTTTCTTATAAAACACATATTGGACTTTCTGGAAAACTGTATCAGGAGTTCATAGTGCCACCTGAGAACATTGTGCTGGATTACAAATTGTCCAACAGCGAAGTGCTGATTTTTCTGGTGCCTTGCCAAGTTTGGTGGCACCTTTGAAATGTGAATAAAACACAAACACCTGGAGGGATTACCAAAAATATAATTGCAGAGTGCATGTAACATTGGTGCCTATAAAGTGTATTGTTTTCAACATTTTTTCCAAAATCACCATGCCTATTTGGGGTTAAGACACTGTTAGACTTCCTGCTTGGTTACAGATGAAAAAGAGTGCAGTATATTTTTGAGAAATGACTTTTTACAATAGTCACTTGCTCTGACATAAGTGCATTTGAGTAGTCAGATTTCTAGATGTGATTGTAGAAGCTGTTGACAGTAAAATTTCTAGATGATTTGAATAAGCGGAAAGATATTTGGCAGCAATTTGCCTGTCTGACCTGTTTGCGGAGTAATTCTTGCCGGCATTTGTAAATATTGATGGGTGTCACACATACAGGCATTTTACGAGAGTTGGAAGTATGCAATTTTTGTTAACATCTATCAGCATGTCAATGAGATGATGATAACAGTTTAAGCCATTTTGCAGGTCACGTTTTCTTATAATCAGACAACGTTAACATGGTCGCCAATGGGAAAACTATCAGTGTGCTGACCCCATAACAACCCTCTAAGTTAACTTTTTTGTGTAGGGGCCAACTGGCTCCTATCTCCATTTTTAGGAGCCAAATTTAAAAAATAGGAGCCAAGTAATTGTGTGCGTATATATGCAACTGTGTTTTCAGTACCAATTTAATCCAAATTAACCACAGATGTCCGTTTGAAATATAAATAAATTTAAAACATGTATGAATATGTGGTCAGATACTAACTTTATGCATTATAACACGGTACACTGGCAAATTAATAACAGTCATGTGGAATCCCTGAAATTACCAATAATTAATAGTAAACATATGTGATGCATGTATAGGGACACTGATTTTCTGTTTCAAAATTCTGTTTCAGAAAAAGACAATGTCATATGATGCATTTTCCATGTCAAATGACGCTATTCCTGTTTATGGTGGAAAAGAAGCCCATATATGTTCAGAAAAGTAATATTTTATTTTAAAGTTAACTTTGAGAAATAATACATTCTGTCAAATATTTAAAATATAACAATGTTATGGTCTATGCATTTGTATAATACTGTTTTACTGTGTGGTTAACTTTTCTAACAACATTTATTTGTGCAATATTTGCAACACAGTAACAATCGTACATAATCAATTTACATAATAAAATAATTCCTCTCACACAATAACATAAATGACTGGTTGTTTCTAATGCAGCAGTGCTTAATATATAAGTTAACAAATGTAAATTACACAAGCAGTCATATCAACAGTTATGAATGTATAAATCACTGATGTTGTTTCACTGACAATTTTTCGGTACTCAAGTATTCGAGTACATTACTGAAGTACTCGTATTCATAAAACTTATGGATCATGGACTTGTACTCGTACTCATTGTACTCAGATTTTACGAGTACATGTGAGTACTTTCTCAATATATACTGAGGAAAATATATTTATTTGTAGTTGTAAAATGAAACTTTCCTGAAATATTTAAATGTTCAACTATTTTTTAAATACCGTGTTATTTCTGATAGAATATCACCTTACCATCCCTACACATAGTACACCCTCATTCTCTGATAACCATGACTATGATACCCAAACATGGCAACAGGCAGCATCTTTTTCCAATCAGAAACACCCTGTTAAGCAAACAATATTTGTAGGCTACCTGTTCAGGCCATAAACCTGTTTGTTTAACTAAGCCACCAGGATATCCATAAAGAGCCAGTTAGCAGTTAACCCACCAGTTAGACAGGAAATGCCTTAGATGTAGTCAGGAGGGTAGCCAGACATTTTAGTAAAGGATACTTTGGCCATGGACAGTTGGGCAACATACATTTTGGTAACAGGACATTTCGGTAATTGGATATTTCGATAATCGGACATTTTGGTAAAACTATTGAAGACAATCAGCATTAATGGTCATTTTTAAAGATCTGGTAACCACACATTTTGTAATAGGACATTTCAGTAAGACCAATTTTTAAAGCATTTGTACTTTTATTCGTACTCATGAGAATGTACTCGTACTCATACTCAGCAATGTATTCATACTCATCCATCATCAAAGTACTCATACTCATGAAAATGTACTCACCCCCAGGTCTGGTCTCTTGTGTGTTATGCTATCTTACAGTTCATGCAATCAGCAAACTAAGTCCTAATCATAAAAATATAAATTATTACTAAATATATCATCAAAGTGTGAGATAAATTGCAAAATATCAATCCTACAATGCACAGGGCACATGCAAATTGGCGCATATGATTGGAGTAGAAGACAAGGTGGCGTCGGATTTTCAGACAGGGTTACTAAAAACGGATCTTGTGCACGTTTGTGCAACCAGTCAATATGTCAAAACTAGAATCAAGTTATCCCAGACATAGTTCTTTATCCTTCGGCATATATATGCCATTGATAGGTAGAATACCCTGGATTTGAAGCCATGCACAGTCAAACCTCTCTTTGTGGTCAACTCAGTATGTTATGATGTATGATGTGGAATTAGCTAAGATATTGCTCACTTCAGTCACTTCTCAAATTTCAAGTGTCAATATCATTATGTATGACTAGAATCGACCAAAATAACAAAATGTGCAATTGCATATTTGTGTTTCAGCTTCATCTCATGCATGCCTTAGCTCCTGTTGGAACTATGCATACGTTTAAATTCACAAACATGTTTCCCGGCATAACTATGTGTCATTTTTTGACTCTGAGACTTCTGAACCCTTTCCCTTGCACATCTACCAAGTGGATTACATTTCCCACATGATCACATATTTGGGATGAAAACGGTTGTCAAAGTAGTCTTCATTTGCAATGTAGTAAATGTACCATAAAAAAATAAGTACATTATTAGTCCTTTGGGCCGAAGGTCCAACGGACTATTGCCATCACTCTGTGTCCGCCGTTAGCTGCTGTATGTCAGAAACCGTTTGGCAACTTTTTCTCTAATTTTGCATAGACATACCTTAGGGCACTGCCACTATGCATGAGAAATATGTATTTGATTGAATCATTCTAAGGGCTCCCTAGGACATCCAAGGACCTCAAAACTGGTAAAAAAAAATACATTTTGCCTATTTTTAGTCCTTTGGCCGAAGGTCCAAGGGACTATTGCCATCACTCTGCATCCGCCGTCCACCGTTAGCTGCCATATCTCAGAAACCGTTCAACAACTTTTTCTCTAATTTTGCATAGACATATCTTGGGGCACTGCCACTATGCACGAGAAATCTGTATTTGATTGAACCATTTTAAGGGTTCCCTATGGCCTCCAAGGACCCCAAAACTGGTAAAAATGTAACATTTGGCCTATTTTTTCAAAAACTGTTCAGCAACTTTTTTCTAATTTTGCATAGATGTATCTTAGGGTGCTGCCACTATATACAAGAAATCTGTATTTGATTGAATCGTTCTAAGGGCAGCTAAGGTGCCCCCAAAGTGCAAAAGGTTTATATTATCTAGTGATGTGGTTTTGAGAAGGGCCCTTGAGACCACCCCCAACATTAGATGTTGTGTATTGTTCCACAAAACCAACAGCTGTGACTAATCTCTACAGCCCAGTCCATTGAGACCTAGACTAATCTTTAATTGGTCACATCACCCAGGGAGAGTAGACACACTTGACCCCTGTTAGACTGAACAGTTGCCTAACACTTTTAAACTGTATCTTCAAAACTATTGATTTTCTATAATTGTAAGTTGTGTTTATTTTGATGTTCATTTAATTATTATAAAAGATGTATTGTCTGTAGAAACCTGTAGGTGACAAACATAGAAAATTAATATTCTGTCACCTGTAGGTGACAAACATAGAAAATTAATATTCTGGACAACTATAGAGTGAAATATCCTACACTTTATTTATATCAAATGCATTCTACTGTTCTGTTTACGCTTGCCATGCCTTGTGTAGACATGGTACTGTGTAAATCAATTGTATCAATATAGACTAATAATTACAGATTCACAATATAGTTGACACCTGAAACAACCAAATGTCAACCATTAGAAGAGTTGACATAGTTAAGGCACAATAAAGCCTTTTGTGTCAAGACAAATACAATTCAACCAATACCCCTATCTGAACACTGCCTGTTCTTCACCTATTACATTCGCTTTGTTTAGGTATGTGGTTCTTTTTATAGAAAATTTTAGTTTCTTTCTGTACCTGTCTACGTATGATAACCATTTGTCCGCCCTGCTCACAATAAACATCACATGAATGATAAAAGGAAGATCACTACCACTTAACTTGTGGATTATTATTATTATAAAATTGCTCTGCTACTGTTCAAATACATCAGCACGTTTTTCACACCTGCATGGTAGTTTAGGCTAAGTAGTGTGCTGGCAGCTACTAAACCTATAGGCTTGTGTGAAAAGGATAGTTGGCAGAAGAACTAACTTCAAAGCACCATTGCATCCATTTAGCCAGGCAACAGTCACACTGTCCAGTGTCTGCTGCTATGTTTATATAATAATTATATAGGCTTAATGATCCCAATACACCAATCTGTTGGCACAATGTCAGATAATGGAACTAGGTTAAACATCTTAACAATAACTATAATTAGTTCTGTGGAGCTGTTTTTTTCAGTGAACAGTAAACATGTAAACATTTTACTTCCATCATAACCCTTAATGATCTGTAACTATGATTCACCAAAAAACATTTGATTAATAATTTCCTACAGGGTTGTTTGATTTATGCCGGGCAGAAACTGTTTCTGCCCGGCAGAAACAGCAACAATAGGAAATACATGCCATTGATAGGCAAACGTGTTCTTTTTATAGAAAATTTCAGTTTCTTTCTGTACCTGTCTACGTATGATAACCATTTGTCCGCCCTGCTCACAATAAACATCACATGAATGATAAAAGGAAGATCACTACCACTTAACTTGTGGATTATTATTATTATAAAACTGCTCTGCTACTGCTTGGTGGACAGTTAATTAGTGGATCAAGTTCAAATACATCAGCACGTTTTTTCACACCGGCATGGTAGTTTAGGCTCAGTAGTGTGCTGGCAGCTACTAAACCTATAGGCTTGTGTGAAAAGGATAGCTGGCAGAAGAACTAACTTCAAAGCACCATTGCATCCATTTAGCCAGGCAGCAGTCACACTGTCCAGTGTCTGCTGCTATGTTTATATAATAATTATATAGGCTTAATGATCCCAATACACCAATCTGTTGACACAATGTCAGATAATGGAACTAGGTTAAACATCTTAACAATAACTATAATTAGTTCTGTGGAGCTGTTTTTTTCAGTGAACAGTAAACATGTAAACATTTTACTTCCATCATAACCCTTAATGATCTGTAACTATGATTCACCAAAAAACATTTGATTAATAATTTCCTACAGGGTTGTTTGATTTATGGCAGGCAGAAACTGTTTCTGCCCGGCAGAAACAGCAACAATAGGAAATACATGCCATTGATAGGCAAACGTGTTCTTTTTATAGAAAATTTCAGTTTCTTTCTGTACCTGTCTACGTATCATAACCATTTGTCTGCTCTGCTCACAATAAACATCACATGAATGATAAAAGGAAGATCATTGCCACTTAACTTGTGGATTATTATTATTATAAAACTGCTCTGCTATTGCTTGGTGGACAGTAAGCTGCAAGTGTCTTTGAGTTTGTTTACATTTTGACAAACTATTATTATATAGCATTAATTTTTGAATGAATCACATTTTGAGAATGCATGTCATTGTTTGCGGTGTAACTTTTGTATGCTTCATTTTCTGCTGCTACAAGTTGCATTCATCTGAAAGATTATTCAATTACCTATCCAATGATAATACATATGTTGTGGTGTTGGATATATAGCTTTTGTATGTGGTACACGAGGGTTGTGATAGGAAACTATTGGACATTGCAACAGTGCAGAGAGACAGTACGAGATGTGTCACTCAGTATATGAAGTGTGACTTTCAGATATTTCATTTTGTAGTGCTATGGATTATGATGGGCCTCTCCATTAACTCCCTATGTATTTGTAAGTTAGGTGAGTAACACCTTCGAAATTCTGACAGCAGGACACCGCCTTCGGTGAAGTCGAGACAAAAGTTTTACAAAGGCTTCAATTTCAAACGGTCTATCATCGTCCAGCTGACCCATTTTTTTTTTTTTCAAAAACTTTTCAGTAACTTTTTGTTTAATTTTTCATAGACATTTCATGTGGTACTGCCACTATACACAATAAATCTGTATTTGATTAATACATTCTAAGGGCACCAAAGGTCCCCTAAAATGCTAAATTTGCTAACTAAAATTAATTGTCTACCTCAGAGTAGCTATATTTATAACTTGTTGTGTATTACACCCAGCTGTGGAGCTAAGATTCACTGCCTGCAATTGTTTGATGGAAGCTGTGACTAATCTGTAATTGGTCACTGGCAGAAGCTTGTGTCAACAGACAGCATTAAGCCACTAGACCCCTGTTAAAGTGGACAGTTGCCTGTAGGTTTTAAACTGTGTCAAACAGTGAGTCTAACTGTTGCTCTCAAATAATCTGTCCTCTTAGTTTTACACATAAAAACATAATCTGGCATAACTTGATCAGTCTTTGTAGCAGCACATTTGTACTTCCAGTGTATCATTGCAACATAACATACATATTACATACTGTGTGCCACATTTGAATGTTGTGCATGTAATATTTCCATGCAATCCATTTGCATATATAATTTCAACAGCTGTTTTCTTCATTTTCACTTTTTGACCCCTACCATGTTCAATGCTCCATAACTTTGCAAATTTTTGTAGCAGTCATGTAATTTTTGAAACCGTGTAAAGCACCCTACCAAACCTTTACAAGGATTTAAGAAAACAATGTTACAATTTTTCCGACTTATCACTGATTTGGTCAGCCGTGGTCACATATAGACGTATTAGTCCAAAGGACTTCAGGGCCACTTGGCCCATTTTTTTTATAATTCACATACTGTGACATAAGTTCATTTGAGTAGGGAGATTTTCATGTGTGATTGTAGAAGGTGTTGACTGTAAATTGGTAGATTTCTAGGTGATTTGAATAAGCGGAAGGATATTTGGCAGCAATTTGCCTGTGTGACCTGTTTGCGGAGTAATTCTTGCCGGCATTTTAAATATTGACGGGTGTCACACATACAGGCATTTTACGAGAGTTGGAAGTATGCAATTTTTTTTAACATCTATCTGCATGTCAATGAGATGATGATAACAGCAGGTGAGAAGTTTAAGACATTTTGCAGGTCACGTTTTCTTATAATCAGATCAAACGTTAACATGGTCGCCTATGGGAAAACCAACAGTGGGCTGACCCCTTCAACATGTGGCCCTTCCTAACACAATATCATTAGCGGGGAAAACCTTCGGGGAAATCTCAGTAATAGAAGTGTCTGTCAAATCGTGTTGAAATAAACCACATGCCAGTGAAAGTCACATTAATAAGCAAAAAACAAGCATCTGGTGACACTTGTGTTATCAACAGCAACCAGGAAGTATTACTTAATGTAACTTTTTATTAAAACTACATTACTTACAAAGCCATAACTTGGCATATGAACTCGACTTGTATTTACCCAAAATTGCTCTGGATGGTTTTATGTTTGGTGAAGGGGTCGTGCCAAAAAATGCAGTACGGATTTTTGCTGTCTTTCAACATTGTAACAAATTGTTTATGAAGCTGTATCAAACATAATATGCATTTGTTTACAAAAAAACCCGTGTGAATGTCAATAACATATTTGTACTTACAATCATACAAATTTTTCTTTTGGGGAGTTTCTCAAAATGAAATAAAATGCCATTGTTTGGGTGATTTTTGACATATTTTTTAATTGTCTTTAAACACATTTAAATATCACTAAACAACATAAAAAATCAATTCTTTTTGGTCTGGAGTATTGTTTAATGTGGCATTGTCTGAACAAAAATTGTTACTTTATCATCAAAACATTTATTAATTTGATTTAAATCAAAACAAGCATGTCATAGGCCATCCTACCACCTTAATCGAGCAGAATCAGAGTTAATCAATATAACAAAAACTTAATGTAATAACAGAGCTAAACAAAATATACGACTTCCCTGCACGATGCGCTCTTAACTACATAGATAGTTTGCATAGTATCTTAGTAGACGACTAAACGATGTTGCTACAAATATGCGATGTTGGAGGAATATAAGTGACTTTGTGGTGTCATTTCGTGCCGGTGCTGAATATATCGTGAAAGAATGAAAAAAATTGGCATACGAAATAGCTACGAGGCGGCAATTTCGGCAAATTTGAGGCGAGGCGGCATAGCAAAACGGTGAGGCGGCCCGCTTCGCTTGTCATATACCAGGGGAAACACTGGTGTTTGACGGAACGTATCAACATCGTCCACCACTTCCTGTATCTTGACTTTCTTGATGAGAGTGTCCTTGTATTTCACTTCTTTCTCGATCCATTGCTCATATTTCATTGGCCTTGTGTCATCTCAATTAATCAGTTTCTCCCTTACGTCTTCATCACTCATCACGGTTAATTCGAATGAGGACTTTGGCAGTACCTTGGTGGTGGTCGCCTTCATGGACATGTTGGCATGACACTGGCATAGACACATGTGTCTGCGTGTATTGAACAAGCCTGACATTTGACGGTCTCCCCCTGCAGAATGCATTGAACGTTATCTTAATGTCGCTGTATTCCAGGCAGAACTTCTTGTAGATATTTTGCATAGTATCTGTCAATGAGAAGGTACCTCTTCCCCTGACGTGTCACAATAAACCTATTTTGTGTTTCAAGTGTACAATCTCATAAATACTTCATTTCTTTCCAAATGTATCTTCTTATAATATATTACATCAACAATTTGTGTAAAGTATTCAATAAGACATAAATAAATGGCAGTGATAGCAGAAGCAACAACATGCATGCACGCACGCACACACGCACGCACGCACACACGCACACACACACACACAACACACACACTATAAGGCAACATACAGGATGCCATGTACCTAGACAACGTGGGCTCCTCTTTGTCAACTTTTCGCCTTTTACGTGGTGGGAGTGGAGATCTCTCTGGAGTTAAACCACACTTCCTCTTGGACGACCTCAGCTGCGATGTTCTTTCCTCTTGTGGTGTTCCAGCGTTCTCTTGCTTCGCTGCTACAACAATACAAAGAGTGTTAATGATATGTAGGCCCCTATACATTATAATGAAATTGTATTACATAACTTGTAAGATCAATGTGATCTGTCATGAATACATACAGCAAATATGTTGACACAAACAACTTACCTTTCTTTTTTGCCCGGTACTTCTTATTATTTCTCGCTTTGCGCTGGAGGTATGCTGTTTTCCTTTCTTCAGTCATAATTAACGTTGGCCTTCTTCTGTACTCCTGAAAGCAACTTAAAATAAATATCTTGGGGCAAAATTATTAATTAAATAATTAACTAATCATTACACAATGTACGCTAAATGATTAATGACGTTTATTTCAGTTTCAGCAGTTAACACAGAAAAAGCTGTCCATAATGGTCATCGTAGCGACTGTGCAAAATTACCATTATAGGCAGGTTGTCTTTAGTGTGTTTCATGACTTCGATACACATTAGATAGACAACAAGATTAGGTAGATAATAAGATAACTTCTATTGCACCTAAATCCTTGGAAACCAAGTTCAGAGGCGCATCAAAACAAAAGGATTGGTCAATCTGAAAATCCATAAGCAGTATACCAGTTGTCAACAGATGGGTCAAGGTGCTAGGGAGCTATGGTGGATACAGTAAGCAAGGTTTGTAAAGAAAAGTTTTAAATGACGACGGAATTTTGTAATATTTTCATCTGATCTAACACTAAGAGGGAGCATATTCCAAAGAGTTGGTGCAGCAACAGAAAAAGCCCTAATTCCAATGTTAGTGTTGACTCTAGGAACAAAAAGTAGGTCAGAACTAGATGATCAAAGCTGGATAAGTTTTCTTAAAGGTTTAGGTTTAGGAGTAAGCAATGAATGCAAATAAGATGGTTGGTTACTGGACAGTGCCTGGTATGTAATGGTACAGATCTTAAATATTATATGATATCTTACAGGAAGCCAGTGCAAAGACTTCAAAAGTGGTACAGAGCGAGAAAAATGAGGAGCTTTTCTAACAACTCTTGCTAGACAATTTTGGACACGCTGAAGTTTTGTGATATTCTTGCTAGCGATATTATAAAGGAAGGAATTGCAATAGTCAAGTCTGCTGCTAACAAGCACTGTTGCAATAGTTTTAACTCCTAGATTCCGCACCGAGGTTGCTGGCATGATATACTGATTCAAAATATGTGCAGGGAAAAAACCAACCAGTTTAGTACGCTGCATTGGAGTACCAATAATGATTAATTCAGTTTTATTTGCATTTAATTTCAACTTGCTGTCAGTCATCCAGTGGAAAATATCTTGAAGGCAATCACTAAGTTGGTTAAGGGAGCGACCAGGGTAGCCAACAAAATGTAGATCTGAGTATCATCAGCATAAAGATGATGATCCAAGTTATGTCTTTGTATAACAGAGCTTAGTGGCATGGTGTAAAGAGAAAAAACAAAGGCCCAAGAACAGAACCCTGGGGAACAACAAATAAAGCCGGCAGTGCAGGTGAAAAGCAGATTCAAGTGCAAATGCGTTGGTACGCGGTTGCATTTAAATACAAATGCAAGTGTTTGAAATTATTCAAATGCAAATGCAAGTGTTTGAAATGAATCAAATGCAACTGCAAATGTTTTTAAACTATTCAAATGCAAGTGTTTTGAAAAATGCAAATGTTTTGAGAAAAAATCTAATGCAATTTTTGAAAAAATGCAAATATAATGTTTGTTTATATTATGCAAATGCAAGTGTTTTATATTATTAAACTCCAAATGTTATTATATCATTCAAATGCAAATGTTCCCTGGGGATGGTCGCTAGGGGGCATGGCATAATGTTTACATTCAAAATTTATCCTTCGTTTAATGTATTATAGCATACTAATTATTTTGAATAGATTACTTTTAATATTATGTAACTTGGAAAGCGCTACAGAATCAAGAATTCAACCATAAGCTAAGTATATTTTAACAAGTTTTGATCGTGTCATATTCAACTTAATAAAACCGGCGTTTAAGCCGTTATGATTATCGCTCACTTTCGCCGGTCAGCAATGTTTAGTTTTTGTTTGTTTGATTAAATGTTGTCGTTTGTACCTATTATATTGTTAAATGATTAAGTTACAAAACATGCTGCCTGTGGGGTTTTTCAATTGACCTTTTAGATTACTATTGGCATTTTATATTATTACAACAAATACGGTATTTAAAAAGGAATCATGTTGCAGTTAATTGCCATTGAGTGATTGATACTACAGTCAGTTTCTGCCTATCTAAGACTAAGGCTACGGCTGACTGAGTGAATTATAATAAATATAAATAGTTCTTCCTCCCTTAATAGGCCTGTAAGTCTCAATTTAGTTACCGGAGTTGGCACCGGTTCAACATTTTCTCATTAAATAATGTAGGCTTTATTGTTAAAATTGAGACTACTGATCTTGTAAATATAATTTAGTTTTTTACTTACGCCGTAGGCTTAGCCTTAGTTCTGGGTTTAACATTCTTTACTATTTATTATCTATATGATATAAAATGATATGGTTTTGGTCTATTATGTTCTACTAAATATGATAATAATCTAATATAATTATGTCACCATTATTCTTATTGGGTGTTTTCTGCTTGTCTTGCTCTGTTGCTGTAAGGGATATCGATTTTGTTTTATGCAAACCATTGAGATCTAATCATTTTAATGTGCTTTTTCCTAATCACACTAAAATTCATCATTCTATTTCAATTTTGCATAGTTTGCCATGTCTTCATGTTTGTTATAATAGAAAGTTACTGCCAATCCCCCGCTCTACGCCAACATTGAAATTAGCAATAATTTTATTACTAGCAGGAGATGTAAGTCTCAATCCTGGGCCATCTGTTAGACGAAACATTCCAGTGGCCACTACAAACGTTCGATCTGTACTTTGTGATTTATTAATTTCAAAGAAAATAAACATTCTAGCTGTAACTGAGACCTGGCTCAGACCACATGATACACCTGCATGCATTGCTGACGTTTCCCCTTCTGGTTACATCTTTCACCATCGACCACGTTTAGTCGGCCGTGGAGGTGGTGTTGGCTTTCTTATATCACAGCAGTTCAAATTTAAATTACATTCTAACCCTGAATACTCTAGTTTTGAGTCCATCTGTGCAGAAATTTCAGTTTCTTCTTTCTCCGCACACTTTGTTTGTATCTATCGCCCTCCAGGACATCCGGCAATTTTTTTTGAAGACTTTCAGGATATGTTGGAAAATCTGGTAGTTATTCATTCAGAACTTTACATTCTTGGTGATTTTAATCTACATTTGGATATACCTTCTTCAACTACAACTACGTTTGATGATATTCTGGCTTCATTTGATTTGAAACAACATGTTACCTTTTCGACACATATACATGGCCATTGGCTTGACCTCTTGATAACCCGTTCAACTTGTAATAATATCCAAGCACCTACTGTTTCAGATGGGTTATCAGACCACCATACTGTCATTGCCAATATTAACGGTTCTATAGCCCCTTTACAATCGAAACACAATGTGTCTTACAGAGCCATTCATAGGATTGACATTACAGCTTTAATGGCTGATATCCTTACATCTGACCTTATCACAGATAAAAAAAAACATCTATCTGACTTATATAAACAGTACTGTCAAGTACTCAATGCATTACTTGACAAACATGCACCTACAAAATCCAAATGGGTGTCAGAAAGGCCACCGGCTCCATGGATGACTTCCGAAATTATACTATCTAAAAGGCGTCATCGTTATTTAGAGCATGTATGGCGCAAATCACGCTCGCCATTAGATAGATCGCGCTATTCTAAGCAATGTCACCTCTGTAACAGACAAATGGCTAAAGCTAAATCAGATTATTTTACAAATATGGTCATAAATAAGTCTGATAATCCGCGTCAGTTATGGAACTGCATCAATAACATTCTACACAGGTGGCCTACTCCATCGCTACCTGATCATGTGTCAACTAAGTCTCTATGTGATTCATTCTCTAATCACTTTAAGAATAAAATCAGTATAATTCGTTCTGCTTTCCCATGTCATAATATAAGTAATGTCAGTGTGGACTTTCCACAAGTAAATTCTCATCTTGTATCATTTGAACATGCAACAGTTGATGAAGTTAGGAAAATAATTGTGTCCTCCCCAAATAAATCTTGTGCACTTGATCCATTTCCAACAATACTGCTAAAAGCATGTCTCGATACACTAATTGGATCTATAACAAATATTATAAATGCATCACTTTGCTCTGGCTGTTTTCCTGATGATTTTAAATATGCCCATGCCACACCACTTCTTAAGAAGTCATCTCTGCCTAAACAAGACCTAAACATTTATAGACCTATTTCTAATCTCAGCTTCATTTCCAAAATACTAGAAAAGGTTGTAGCAAGTTGTCTAAGGTCTCACATTAGCACAAATGTCTTAACTAATGTGTCACAAGCAGCATATAGGCAGTTTCATTCAACAGAGACTGCCCTCTTAAAGGTTCATAATGACATTAACTTGAACATTAATAATGGTAAAGTGACTGCACTTACCTTAGTAGATCTCTCTGCCGCGTTTGACACGATTGATCACAGCATTCTCATTGAACGCCTATTAAAGTGGAACGGCATATCTGGCACAGCTCTAAGCTGGTTTTCTTCGTATCTAACTGATAGATACCAAACTATTAAGATTGGGAACTGCTTTTCAGCTGCACTGCCGGCTTTATTTGGTGTTCCCCAGGGTTCTGTTCTTGGGCCTTTGCTTTTTACTCTTTACACCACGCCACTAAGCTCTGTTATACAAAGACATAACTTAGATCATCATCTTTATGCTGATGATACTCAGATCTACATTTCATTGGCTACCCCGGATACAAATCGCTCCCTTAACCAACTTAGTGATTGCCTTCAAGATATCTTCCACTGGATGACTGACAGCAAGTTGAAATTAAATGCAAATAAAACTGAATTGATCATTATTGGTACTCCAATGCAGCGTTGTAAACTGGATGGTTTTTTTCCTACGCGTATCTTGAATCAGTATATCACACCAGCAACCTCAGTGCGGAACCTAGGAGTGATCTTTGCTAGTAACTTCAATTTCCGACAACACATATCTCAAACTTGTCGCTGCTGTTTTTGTCATGTTCGTGATCTTCGCCGTATTCGTCGGTATATGTCATTTTCTGTTGCTAAGACTATTGCAACAGCGCTTGTTAGCAGCAGACTTGACTATTGCAATTCCCTCCTTTATAATATCGCTAGCAAGGATATTACAAAACTTCAGCGTGTCCAAAATTGTCTAGCAAGAGTAGTTACAAGATCTCCTCGTTTTTCTCACTCTGTACCACTTTTGAAGTCTTTGCATTGGCTTCCTGTACGATATCGTATAATATTTAAGATCTGTACCATTACATACTAGGCACTGTTCAATAAGCAACCATCTTATTTGCATCTATTGCTTACTCCTGTAAGAAAACCTATCCAGCTTCGATCATCTAGTTCTGACCTATTTTTGTTCCTAGATTCAACACTAACATTGGAACTAGGGCTTTTTCTGTTGCTGAACCAACTCTTTGGAATATGCTTCCTCTTAGTGTTAGATCAGTTGAAAATATTACAAAATTCCGTCGTCATTTAAAAACGTATCTTTACAACCTTGCTTATCCACCGTAGCTCCCTAGCGCCTTCACCCATCTGTTGACAACTGGAAAACTACTTATGGATTTTGAGATTGACCAACCCTTTTGTTTTGATGCACCTCTGAACTTGGTTTCCAAGGATTTAGGCGCAATAGAAGTTATCTTATTATTATTACGTAATTCCATGCAAATACATTTGTGTAGTTTTCATTCGGGTTTTTTTTGTAAGTGAAAGGAGTAATAAAAGTATTCTTAATTGCATACTATGCATAGCCTTTCACAGGTCAAGCAAATTATCCATGGCTTCCAGCCTTTGAATCATATATAGGTATAACTATGTAACACCTATACCCATAAAAAGTGATTGGTGAAGGAAAATCAATTTGAATGAACAGGAAGCCTTGCATCATAAAAAGGGGTCCAGAGGCAACTGTTGTGCAATACAAGCAGATAAGCTGATGGGCAGCAGAAGTTCTCCCCAGCTGAAACACCTCCCCAGCCAGGGTATAAGATAAGGCAACCTAGGTCTCAGGCTGAGATCAGCAGGGAATGCACTGAACAAAGGCCAGAGGCAGAGCCTAATAAAGGCTGCAAGTCAGAATTCAAGGATACCAAGGCCTTGAATTGGGATTGGTGTAATTCAAGGTTTTCAATTATTTCAAGGCCCAGACTGACCCTGTGGCTGGCCAACACAGCATTAGAAACCTAGCTAAATACTGTCTGTTGATCACTGCCGAATTATACACACGTTCTACTGTTTCTGTGTGTTTATTCACAATGTCTGGAAGGAAATGTGGTCCACTGCTAATGACAATGCAATAAGGTTTGGCTGGTCTGACTTTGTCTTTACTCTCTGTTAGCAGAAACTTGAACTGTGCTGTACAGACATGTGTTGTGTGTGTACTGTGCTGTACAGACATGTGTTGTGTGTGTACTGTGCTGTACAGACATGGGTTGTGTGTGAACTGTGCCGTACAGACATGTGTTGTGTGTGTACTGTGCTGTACAGACATGGGTTGTGTGTGAACTGTGCCGTACAGACATGTGTTGTGTGTGTACTGTGCTGTACAGACTTGTGTTGTGTGTGTACTGTGCTGTACAGACATGTGTTGTGTGTGTACTGTGCTGTACAGACTTGTGTTGTGTGTGTACTGTGCTGTACAGACATGTGTTGTGTGTGTACTGTGCTGTACAGACTTGTGTTGTGTGTGTGTACTGTGCTGTACAGACATGGGTTGTGTGTGAACTGTGCCGAACATATGTGTTTATTTGTCACAGACAACAAACAGCTGGTGAAGGCAGTCATCTGTACTGGACCCTATCCTAATGTGGCAAACATTTACAAGGTGAAGAAGTCTGTGAGAGGGTAAATCGGTGAGAGAGTAAGCTGTGGGAGGGTAAGTCTGTGAGAGGGTGAGTCTGTGAGAAGGTAAGTCTGAGAGAGAGAGTATGTGAGTGAGTAAATCTGAGAGAGAGTAAGTCTGGGTGAGTTTAAGTGTGAGAGAGAGTACGTCTGCGAGAGGGTAAGTCTGAGAGAGAATATTTAACAAGATTTAACAAGATTGCCACCCAGAGAATTAACTCTAGGTGGCAGGTGGACAAGGAAGCCCTTTGGCTTATCGAGAGTCCGACCCTTTTATCTATGTGTATCCCGCCCGTCTGAGGTATGTGTCGATTTTATTTTTAAACATATTCACGCTACTAGCACCCACACAATCAGCAGGTAATCTATTCCATTCATTTACAGTCCTTTGTGAAAAAGAAAACTTTCTTATATCCAATCTACTCTGCTCCTTTGCCAATGTCCTCTAGTCCTTCTATCTTTCTTAACTGAGAACAAAATATTTCTATCAATATTTTCATAACCCTTCAATATTTTAAACACTTCTATCTGATCTCCTCTCAATCTCCTGGTCTCTAGTGTTGTTAAACCACATTTTTTAGGCGTATTTCATAACTAAGATCCCTCAGTTTTGGTATCATTTTAGTTGCTCTCCTCTGCACTCTTTCTAGCATATCTATGTCCTTCCTGCGATATGGCCTCCACGCTTGAATACAATATTCTAAATGAGGCCTAACTATTGTTTTGTACAGCGGTATTATTAGCTCTTTTTCCTAATACGTTATGTTTCGCCTAATTAATCCAAGGATTTGATTTCCCTCTGAAGCTGCAATTCCTCACTGCTCTGAAACCTTCATATCAGCGCTAATGGTTAACCCTAAGTCCTTTTCTTTTACAGTAGTACTTAGTACAGTACCCCCCATTGTATATTCTACCTCTTCGTTCCCATGTCCTGTGTGGAGGCATTTACATTTCCCAAAATTGAACAGCATTTGCCACTTTTCAGACCATTTGATCAACCTGTCAAGATCATCTTGTAAATGCTGTCTATCTCCATCACTTTTAATCCTTCTAAACACTTTTGTATCATCCTCAAATTTCAACACCTTGCTTGTTATTTCATCATCCAAATCGTTGATATATATTAAGAATAATATAGGTCCTAATACTGATCCCTGTGGTACCCCACTCAATACCGATTTCCAGTTTGAAGCCTCCCCATCAACTACTACACGTTGTCTTCTGTCAATCAGCCATTGTTCTATCCAGTTTATTATACCATTTCCTATGCCATGGGCCTTTAGTTTAAGCAGCAATCTTTGATGTGGTACTTTTTGTCTAAAGCTTTTTGGAAATCTAAGTAGACGACATTTACTGGTGATCCCTCATTTACCCACTTAGTGATATCTTCCAAAAACATAACATATTTGTTAAGCATGACCTCGGTTTTAAAAACCCATGTTGAGATGGGTTTATCAAGTTATGTTTAACAAGAAAATCCACCATGTGATCTTTAATTAGTCTTTCTAATAATTTGCAAATCACTGATGTTAAACTCACTGGTCTATAGTTCTCTGACTTGTTTCTCGAACCTTTTTTAAATAACGGTATAATGTTTGCCTCTTTCCATTCTAAAGGAACCACTCCCTCTTCTAATGACAAATTGAAAGCTGTTGCAAGCGGTACGCTAATTTGTTCTACAATTTCCAATAGTAGTTTGGGCGGAATCCCATCCACTCCAGGTGATTTATTATCCTTCATAGCTCTTATTTTCTTAGCTACCATTTCCGGGGTTACAATTAATTGTCCTAAATAGTCTGAATCTGCCCCCTTGAACTTAGCCTCTGGTACTGGCAGTGAAGTAATATCTTCCCTGGTAAACACTGAACTAAAGTACTCATTCAGGTCTTCTGCCATTAGAATCCCTCTGATATTATATTTCCAGCACTATCTTCTAGGATGACTTTATCTTGAACTTTCTGTTTGCTTCGAACATACGCATAAAACTCTTACTGTCATGTTTTATATTACTAGCTAATTGTTGTTCATAGCTTCTCTTTGAATTTCTAATTTCAGCTGTAGCTTGGTTAAGTGCTTCTTTATAACTGTTGTAGTCTTCATCATTTCCAGTACATCTGTATGACTTCCACATAATTTGTTTGTACTTAATTTTTCTAATGGCTTCTTTCGATAAGTGTTTCTTTTTGGACCGTTTTCCTTGTTTTTTGAAGGGCACAAATTTATCGACTATGCACTTAATTTCATTCTTTAATACATTCCAGCATTCTGTTGCCGTCTTATTTTTCAGTGTGTTATTCCAGTCTATCTTTGCTAAATATTTCCTCATGTCCTTATACCTTCCTTTGTGGAAATTTCTCCTATACTGCTTTTACTATTCCTTTCTGATTTTACTTTGATGATAAGGAAATGTGTCTGGTTGTAGTCATGCTCTGGTGGCTCACATATCTTGACGTTAATCAACTAATTCATTCTGTGAGGACAAAACTATATGCTAACACATTCTCACCCTGGTTAGTTTCGCTTTTATGTTGAGAAAGGAATGTATCTTCAGACTAAAACCAGAAACTTGGTCCTCCGCTCCCCATGCTCTGTAGAGATTTCCATTGTAGCATGCCCCGTGGATTTAAAATCCCCATAATAATGCAGTCCGTTTTGCCTTGCTTCCTTATGGCGTTTTGTATTTTTCATTTCTTCTATGCTTATGTTTGGACTTGATAAACTAACCCAACTGTTAACGTTAGGTTCCCTGTAACTATGTTACGCAAACAACTATTCGCAATCTGCTTCTCTTTTCTGAATTTTATTTCATAAGCCTGAATGAATTCTTTAATATATAAAATAACTCCACCTCCCTTTCTCCCTATTCTATCTTTTCTAAACATTACCTATCCTGTCAGTCCCAATTCAGCATCTGATATATCGGTGGTGGTCCAGGATTCGGTTATACCTATTATATGAGGGTCAATATCTTCTACCATAATGTTTAGTTCATTTCTTTTGTTTACTATACTCCTTGCATTTAAACAAACACATTTATATCCAGCTTCAGAAGAGTTTTCCACACTGTTATTTGCTGATTTATTTGTGCTGTCTTTATCTATGCCTCCATTTTCAGGCTTTTCTGTGAGTCCCCCCTGCGAATCTAGTTTAAATAGATACAACCTGTCCCACTGTCAACAGATCGCATCAGGTTCTCTGAGAAAACTGCTGCCCCCTTTCCACTAAGATGGAGGCCATCTCTCATGTACATATCTTCCCTCCCAACAAAGTATCCCCATAAATCTGTGAATCCCACCCCCTCTTCGTCACACATCTGCTCAACTATTACGTTGATCGCCATCCTCTTACAGTTTCTATACGTTGCCCCCCTTCCTCCCATTACTGGCAAAATTCCTGACAGAATAACCTTTCGATAAGTATTTCTTTCTGGTCCGTTTCCCTTGTTTTTTGAAGGGAACAAATTTATCTACGATGCACTCTATTTCATACTTTAAGATATTCCAGCATTCTGTTGCTGTCTTATTCTTCAGTGTATTATTCCAGTCTATCTTTGCTAAATATTTCCTCATTTCCTTATATCTTCCTTTGTGGAAATTTCTCCTGAACTGCTTTTTATTATTTCTTTCTGATTTTACTTTGATGGTAAAATGTATCTGGTTGTGATCACTACTTCCCAGAGGCTCACATAATTTAACATTGTCAACTAATTCATTCTGTGAGGACAAAACTAAGTCTAACACATTCTCTCCCCTGGTTGGTTCTAGCACATGTTGAGAAAGGAAACTATCTTGTACTAAAACTAAAAACTTGTGGTCCTCACTACCCATACTCTGTAGAGATTTCCATTTTATATGCCCATGGTTAAAATCCCCCATAATAACACAGTCCCGTTTGCTCACTTCCCTTATAGCGTTTTGTATTTTTTCATTCTCTTCTATGCTTATGTTTGGACTTCGATAAACTAATCCAACCGTTAACGTTGAGTTTCCTGTAACTATGTTACACCAAACAGCTTCTTCGCAATCTGCTTCTCTGTCTAATTTTATTTCATAAGCCTGGATAGATTCTTTAATATATAAAATAACTCCACCTCCCCTTCTTCCTATTCTATCTTTCCTAAACATTACATATCCTGTCAGTCCCAGTTCGGCATCTGATATATCGGTGGTTGCCCATGATTCGGTTATACCTATTATGTGAGGGTCAATATCTTCTACCATAATGTTTAGTTAATTTCTTTTGTTTACTATACTCCTTGCATTTAAACAAACACATTTATATCCAGCTTCAGAACAGTTTTCCAGACTGTTCTTTGCTGAATTATTTTTGCTGTCTTTATCTATGCCTCCAGTTTCAGGCTTCTCTGCGAGTCCCCCCTGCGAATTTAGTTTAAATAGATGCAACCTGTCCCACTGTCAACAGATCGCAGCAGATTCTCTGAGAATACTGCTGCCCCCTTTCCACTTAGATGGAGGCCATCTCTCATGTACATATCTTCTCTCCCAACAAAGTACCCCCATAAATCTATGAATCCCACGCCCTCTTCCTCACACATCTGCTCAACTAGTGCGTTGATCGCCATCCTCTTACAGTTTCTGTATCTTGCCCCCCTTCCTCCCATTACTGGCAAAATTCCTGAGAGAATAACCTGTTCCACTCTTGTCTTCTTTAGCTTCTTCACTAGATGTCTGTACTTCTTAACTATCCCAGTTGTTCCCTCCTTGTCTGCATTGTTTGTCCCAACGTGTACTAGTATAGACCCTCCCTTGCCATGCCCCAATACCTTCTCTACCCTTTCTGTCACATGCTCTATCCTAGCCCCCGGTAGACATACAACAACGTCCTTCCCCTCGCACATAGTCTTGTCTGTTTTTCTCAGAATTGAATCGCCCATAAACACTCTCTCTTTTCTCCTTGCCCCCTCAATCACTGCCTCGGAGTAGCTCCTCCGGTTTGCATATGTCTGGTTGTTGTCTTTTTCTCTTGTCGTCTTCTCTCCTGTCACATTCTCTTCCATTTCCTTCTTTCCTGTCGCGTTTTCTCTTGTCCCCTTTCCTCCTGTCATCTTCTCTTCTAGCACATTTACTCTCACTTCCTTTCGTCCCTTCTTCTTTTCTCCCATCACATTTTCTTCTCTCCTCTCCCGTCCCTTTTCCCCGGTTACATCAACTTCGATACGAGACGCCAGTGTCAGGGCTTTGGCTAATGTGAGAGTGTCCGGTTCCATTTGCAGTCGTTCCCTAATTCGCGGATTGCTGGTTTTCTCTATCAACTGATCACGAATGAGTTTTTCTGTGAGATCCCCAAAACTACAGTTCACTACCAGCTCACGCAGCGCCGTCATGTACGCTTGCACGTTTTCGCCCGGACGTTGTGCGCGTTGGCGAAACACATATCGCTCCATCATGACACTCCTCTTCGGGCCGGCATGATTCCGTAACGCTGTTACGGAATTGTCGTACGTGTCCGTGTTTGCCAATGAAGCGAACACTCGCTGCCCCTCTTAG